>JAAEAF010003349.1:0-133358 GCA_011037195.1 Triatoma infestans | reverse complement strand
TTAGTTTCACACTCGAAACTAACTTTGCTCTGTGCGAGTCTGTGTTGTCACACTGTCTAAAAAACGCATCCTGAAGATGGGCGAACGCCCGAAACTGGTCGATGACCACAAAATGAAGCAGGCTACCACGGAAAATTCAAATTCCGGAGCCAAATTCAATTGAAACTTTTTGGTGTATGTATGAAGAAAATCGTAGAAAACTGAAAAAACTGCACTTTCATCAGCCGATTTTCTCCATAAAGTACAAACCAGTTTCTTAATGCTTGGTATATTACCTATATTAACCATACATATAAATATGTATGACTATCCCCCCACCCACCCATTGCATTAGCTTGCGCCAGAGCCAAAACGAATGTATGACTTTTGTTTATCAATTTTTCCCAGAAAATTCATTTCCTAGGGTTTTAGTAGAGTGGTGTGGTTATGTTTTCCATTAAAGATTCATTTCTGTTCCATTTTACGATTCTAGTAATCTATTAAGTTTCACCCATAAAATGTGTTGCTAAAATTCAAGTTTGAAGAAAATCGGTTGACTTTACTAAATAATTTATACAATTTTCTCCATAAAGACATCATCGGGTTTCTTTAATCTTGGCATACTAATTTACATGTAGAGACCTAACACTTTTGTTTGCGAACTTTTATACGAGAAAATTGATTTTAACGGGATTCTGTGGGACCTGGAAGGCCTGGAGTGGCTGAAATTCGCTCAAAAAAAGTCTTCTTTTTTTGTTAATTTAATTGATATGATATGAAGGTAAGTAATAATCTTTGACACAGCAGTCCTTGAAACTCCGCCCAAGGCTTCTTGCAAGACGGTGATTTTTATTGGGGTGCTTGTGCTAAAAGTACATCGTGGTTTCCAACCACCGTTTAATTATTCTGGCCTTGCTTCCCACTTTTTCTCACCAGACAACACCGTTTTTGTCCTGCTCGGAAAAGGCGAAAGCACGAGCCACTAGATCAGTGCTTGCAGGAGGACTAAAGGATTATTTACTAAAAATGTTGACTCTGAAGAAAACTTGACAATGATAACTAAATAAAATTGCGATAAGATTAAGTCGTGTGTGAGTGTTTCACATCAGATTTTTTTTTCTTTTTATGAGGGCAGAAATTGGTCTTAGCTGAAGCTAATTATTTATTTATTAGTAACTTTTTTTTTGAAGAAATACAAAAATTTATATCATGGTTAAAATCGATTTTTTTTTTTTTTTTTTTACATTCTATTCGAAAGACAAAATCATCATTATTGATTCCATACATTTCAATCAAATGTAAACAAACAAAATTACCAGCTGTAATATTAAACAAGAAATCATGTTCGTAAATAACCACAATATAATCGAAATCTTTTATCTAAACTTAACATTGAACATGTACCAGAAAAAATAAAATATAATAAAAATAAAAATAGAAATAATATAAAAAAATAAAAATGTGATGTTTTTCATTCTTACGCTTTCTTTTTTTTTTTTTTTTTTTTTTTTTTGAAAAGGATGTAAAGGTAGTATAATAAATGTTTTGAAAGTCAATCGCTAATTTATGCTTGGTAATAAAGCCGCGTGTCTGTGTAACAGGAACACGTATTGGACATATATATATACACATTGGCTTTAGTTCTCCCCCACCAACACTATTGTTTTGATCGTAAATAAGAGCCAGTTAGTAAGATGGAGTGAGCATTGAACAGTGTATAAATACATTGAGACTCGTCACCCACTTTTATCTGACTATTAAATCAAGCCGTAAAGTATGAGACATTCTAGGATACAATCCTTTCTGCTAACTAATTTTATTGTTTACGTTTCTGTCTATTACTCTTACTCTCTTAAGTTTCTACCACTAACTGATCATTGTATATATGTATGTATCTATTATCAAGTTAACAAGTTTTGTTTTGATGACAACTTTAAGTATAATTAATTTTTAATTATTATATTGGCAGATATTCTTTGCTTTAGTTAGTAATTTGTGGTTTATTTCATTTCATTCCAATACACATATAGTGTACTCTCGATTATCCAGTTTGTGGAATAACCGTGCTTGAAATACATAAGTAATTTCAATTTTTTTGTGTTTTAGTAACAATAGACATCTGTTTTGATAAACATACATGAAACAAACGATATGGAGAGCCAGAAGTATCTTCATTTTCTTTGTGTATGTATGTTTGTATATACTGTATGATTGTAGCCATCCCTTCAGTCTGTTTTTCTCTATTGAGAGAATAGTTACAGCATTGATTGATCATACGGATTTTTTGTAACACACACCATATTTAGTTCTTTATATTAATATTTTTTTCTCATAAAATTATACAAAATCTTAGAAACAGGTAAAAAAATTTAATTTCATGCTAAAATAGGAACAAAAACCTAACGTTAATTTGACGTGAGATTTGAAAATGAAGAATCCATGTCAAAACTTGCTGAAGAATATTGAAATATATTTTGTATTGTAAACATATTATTTATACGTATTTTAAAATCATCTAAAAATGTATTAGTAATTCGGCATATCCGTGTTTTTCAATTATCCTTATCGACATTATTTAAATATACTAAAAAAATTTTCAATTACAAATTTCTATGAATTAAGGGTAAAACCTTCACTTCTCATGTTAGTATCCACATGTTCCATGACCTAAAATTGTTTTTCTCGCATCGTTTGAATTTGGTAGGGAAAAGTAATAATAATAAAAATATTAATTTTTATAAATAGCAATAAATATAATAATTGCATAAATAATATATCTATGATTAAATATAATAGTAATAATAAAAAATAAAAAAACAGGAATTAGCAATAGAAATTCAAACCATGTATAGGCTAGATCGTGTCAGGATAATTGCACTCATTATTTCTGTAAACGGAAAGTGCCTAAAATTACAGGAAATGCTTGGATTTTGTAGTCAAATCTTGGAAGTTGCGTAGAACGTTGTACTTCTATATACTGCACGGATTGTAAGAAAATTCCTCCAAATTTAAGAAGTTCAGAACAGAGGGTTGACCCCTCCCTTCTTTTTGCCTTAACCTGTCCCTACCCATTTTACGTGGAGTACAAATTTTATAATAATAATAATAAAAATAGGAGATAAAGTGCACTAGTCTGGCTGCTCAAGTGGGTTGCGAAGACTGGAGAGGAGATTAGGAAACCAAAGAACTTCGAGACTTGGGCGTTTAAGTTGTATCCTACAAGATTTCGGTGCAACGATAGGTGTGAGGTAATCTCTTTCCGGGAGTGGTTCTCACAATTTAAGTCCAGAAAATTACGACGATGTTGTACCGCAAATACATTGTTGGAAAGAAATATATCTTTGACCAATTAGTTGGTGCAGCGCAGCCGCATATCTTGGCCGGATGCTCGTAGGATGCTAGTACAGAGGACCTAGCAAAACACAACAATGTAGTGGGCATGCTCCATCAAGCATTAACAACAAAACTTGCGCCATCGTACTTGAGGGAGAAGTACTTTTCTTCTACAATTAATTATTCTCCGAAGCCGTATTAGAAAAAATTGGGACCGATTTACGATCCCTTAGATGGTAAATATACGCGAAACTTTAGCTGGGTAGTTGCGGAAATGTCAAGATCTAGCAGCTGAAATGAAATGAAATGTATCAGCAAGTTAAGTCAATGTAAGCCCAATCGTCATCTCACTTTGTTGCATAGGAAACTTTTTAAGAATGTGGACGTGCTGGAGTTGGATTTCCGGCTCTTGAAGGTTGCCCACAAGTCTCTACTGCTCGACACAGCGACAATGATGAGAAAGTTTCTCAGCATTTAGAATATTTGTTTTGTTCAGTGGATTGGATTGGTTCCCGCACTGAAATTATTTTAAAAAGAAAAGAAAAAGAGATTATAACTAAAACAGAGGCAAGTGATTAGCACAATGGTGCCTCTCGAACGCGAGGGGTCCCAGGTACGAGCCCATGATGCCCGGCGACCAGCAATTTACTAAGATGGCTCTGAGCGCCAATCACCACAAATGTTAAAGCCCCTTAAACAAAAATAATAATAGTAATAATAATAGAAATAATTTTTATGGTGTGATGGACAAATCAAAAAATGCGGACTGATTATGTTGAAGACATAATCAAGAAGCGTTATTGGACTAAGATGATTAATACACAGCAAATGGCTTCCTTTCAAAGACTGGCTTGAGCTTAGAGGAATGGCAAGCTTGTTGGAGTGGTAGGGGTATAAGTTAACAATGCTACTACAACATTTTGGATTCTTGGTTCAGTAATTATACCTTTTATTTTGTAATTAGTATATAAAAATGCTATTACTATAAGTCGTGGACCGTTTCCTTTACCTTTTTGAAGTAGAACTGACAAACCAAGACAAGCCACTTAAGTAAGCTTACCATTAATGAGGTTCAGCGATATCTCACGGGATCCTCAGAGAGAAGGCACCGTATATTACAGAAATTTTGAGATGGGACCTCCTGGAGGTATTAGAAACGAACAACCAATTCTCGTGGAAAGACGAGATTTTTCTGCGTGGATATATGAAGCCTAGGGAACGATTAGACTGGAACATGATTGAGTTCGGCTAAATTTGCTTCACACGCACGATAGCAGAAGAAGAGGAATGAGTTCCAAGTCATTCTAATATCAATGTTGTCCAAATCAGCAGATGAAGCGTTTGTTTTTATCAATATACGGTAATAACGCCGTTAATATCTTTTACCGAGAAACGATCATGGAATTGCACTTTCCAAAGGCATTCAGTTGGTTCCTATTCATCGTGTAAAGTTTGGAGCTCTGTTTCATTAGCTGGACCTCATTCATACGTTACGGTAGAAAAATTCCTATTTTGGTCAGTTGATTTTTGTCTAAGATCAATATAATTAGTACCCAATTTTTTTAAATCTATGTTTAAGTGACATCATAATACACCCAATTATATGGTGCGCTTGGAGACCGGTAAAGATCATGTTGAATATGAGGTCATTAAGAGGGTGTTAAAGTGTGGTCCTGGATTAAACAGATGGATGGTAATAGATTGCCCAAAAAATGTATGGACGAATTAATTTCTATAGATCTAAAATACAATCGATAGTTTCAAATGAAACATAAAATGCATCGTTATGTGGCTTAATATTTTCTTGAAATCGAAAGTGATTACCGTCTAGCCAAAGAAATTTCTAATATATTGGAAAAAGTCAGGAATCATAATCTTTCAGTTGACATAATCTCTGCTTTGAATTCTAGTTTTCACCCGTTATACAGGAAAATTAGTAACTTGGGATCAAGAGAAATTTATTCAGAATTCAGAGGTAGTATTTTTAGCAAAAAATTGTCAGCCAACTGAGCTTAGGCCATCCAGACCATAGCGTATAATTTTTAATGGTATTTTTAGATTTGATTCCGTTGTAAATTGTATAATGGGTTTCTGAAGGACAGAAAATGGGTTGTATAGATAAATAAACTAGAAGTATGGGTGAACACTGTATAATCGAAAAGTAGCACAAACTGCCTGGGCCTTACACTAAAATATATAAAATGGTATGAGAGGTAAAGAGAAAGGTTGATGACGCGTTGTGACTGCTGTATGAACTCTGCTGCAAGACTGTCGGTAGACTTCCTTCTATGGCTGATAAAGCTGTATTTAAACAGTTTCTCCCACTCTAGTCTGGCCTAAACTAGAGAGTGATCCCTCTCTTCGGATCCTATTACAATTGTATTTGTTGTAACTTAGGCGTCCCAGCCACTCTTGATCACTTTTTGTTAGTATGCCTGGCATTTAGAACTGATAGGGAAAAATATTTAATTGAATATATTAATGTTGAGCATAATAATGAAGAAAATTTATAAAATTGATAATATCCACAATTACAATTATGTGTACTTTTACGTTGTGTCTGCATTGAAAATTAGAGACTTGATTGTAATTGTTGAAAATTAATTTGTATTTAACAATTTTTTTTTTATAAGGTCAATTTTTAGTTCAATAGTTAAATTTGAACAGATGCTTTTAATTTGTCTTTTTATTTTTTTTATCACTCTCTCTTATTTCTAGTAAGAAAAAGTATCGTAATTGTGTCAAATTTTCGATATCGAGTTTTCACCGGAAATATCCATTTTGTGGTGCCCAGAGTCCAAAAAAGTGGTTTCTAGCAAATAGGCTGTGTGTGTGTGGTATATATGTGAACTGCATACCTCCAAAATGAAAAATTGCAAAAAACTAAACTTGATATTCCGTTTAGCTAACACCATGGAATCCGACAGTATATTATCTGTCAAAATTCCTCAACCGGAAGTACCACTTTACTGAATGTTTTTTTTTTTTCACTTTTTTGCAATTTTCTCAAAAATGGCTCCAACAATTTTCTTTAACCATTATATATCTACTACACGTACAAAGATCTACAATTTTTATTTGAAACATTTCTCCTGCTAAAAGTCATTTAATGGGGCTTTTGGGGTAGGGGTGGAGTTATGTTTTCTTTAAAGTGCCATCTTAGTTGATTATACAATCCTACTATCTAAATAAAATTAACTATAAATAAATAAATTGCCAAAATTATGAGTTTCAAAAAAATTAGTTAACCGGAAGTGCGCTTTTAATGAATGGTTTTTTTCAGATTTTGCTATTTTCTCCATAATAATTTGTCCCCGAAAATAAATAAAATCTATTCTATTCTTTCTCTAAGAGTGCCGGTTAAACCACGGCCTATTCAAAATTTCATGTTTATTAAATTAACTTCTTCCTCACATCACATTCAGCAGAGAATTGGACACTTCAATCATCTAATCCGCACACATGTCCGCTTCCTTCTGGGGAAAATGTTAACCACTTTAGAGAAATTAGAAATTGGCCTTTAAGAATTTTCCAACATATCAAATGAAGCACGCATTATGACTGGCCCAAAAAAGGGTTCATGACCTATTTTATGAAATGTAAATATGTAAAATTCTAAAATAAGCCTTTTAAATTAAAAAATCTGGTGTGAAACACTCACACAACTTTCTCTTACTCCAGTACTCAAAATTATAATTGACAAATTTTATAGCTAGTGTACCAAATTTAATGAAATTCGTCGAAAAGTGAAAACACTGTCCAGTAAAACTGTCCGGTTTACTAATTTCCTTGAAACTCGGAATTTGGGTCATATATTAATTTCTAGTTATTTCAATTTGGATGACAGAATTGTATAATCAACTGTGATAGCATTTTAAAGAAAAACATAACCCCCCTCCCCCAAAAGTCCCCTTAAATGAATTTATCAGGGGAAAAGTTACAAATAAAAGTTGTAGCTCTTTATATGTATAGTTAACAACGCTGGTTTAAAGAAAATCGTTGGAGCCATTTTCGAGAAAATACCAGAAAACTGAAAATTATATTTCAGTAAAAACGCACTTCCGGTTATCTATTTTTTTTCAAACTCGGAATTTCAACAACATATTTAATTCTAATTAACATTATTTAGATGACAGAATTGTCTAATATACTGAAACAGCAGTTAAGATGAAAACCTAACCCAACCCCTCCCCCAGAAGTGCCCTTAAATGAATTTTCCTGGAGAAATGTTTCAAATAAAAGTTGTAGCTCTTTGTATGTGTAGTTGATATAACAAGTTTAAAGAAAATCTTCGGAGCCATTTTGAGAAAATTGCAAAAAACGTAAAAATAAAATGCAACTAGTAAGTGGTACTTCCGGTTGAGGAATATTGACACATAACGCACCGTCAGATCCCATGGTGATACTAACGGAAATATCAAGTTTGAAGTTTTCTATGATTTTTTGTTTTTGAGCTATGCTGTTCACATACCACACAACAAGCGCAGAACACAGAGACCATGGCGAAAACCACATACTTGTTTGGGACCTCGAGAAAAATTTGACACGATTACAATACTTCCTCTTACTAGGAGTAAGAGAAAGTAAAAAATGTAAAAAAAAACGCACATAATTTGTCACCTATTATTAAAATTCTATTATTAGGATTTCATAATACGAAATTAAACATAATTAAATTGCAGCATAGGTTGATAAACTAATATTATGTTTATTTAATGGTATCATGGGGAGATTCATATAAAACCTTGTTCATAATGTTTTTTTCCAATCTCATTTCCATTATATTGGATTGAAAATAAACTTTATTGCATATATGATTTCTGTCCGTCCTGCTTCTACTGAAATTAATTTCATTATGTTAAAAACATTAGCTTTGAATAAATTATTTTTATTTAGCTGATAGAAGTGATGTCGTTTAACTTTTTTTGTAACAGAGTGTTTTCGAAAACATTAAACAGGTAATCTTATTTATTCTGTTTTTCTCCCAATATAATTTTATTATTTTGTTTATTATAATAAAATGTTTGTGTTATTGTTACATTGTAGCTTTTAGTTCAATATTTATTGTGTAATTTTTTTTATTTTTGTTTACATTTCTTACGGCTTACGACTTTACTAATTTAGTTTAATGTGATAGTATTCAACTTATTTATATATATATATGAATGTTTAACTAATTCTAATTAATGTTTTGTGTTATATTTATTGTTAGAATGTGAGAAGTGTTAGTGGCTGGTTCAACCGCTTGGTAAGTACCTAACTGTCTGTCCTGGCACAACATTCTTAAGTTCTGGTCACCATCACAAATTTCCAATGAATGGCCTCCTGCTCTTCCTGTGTATATCTGTAGATAGCCTTATTTATGAGACAAGCAGTTTGGACTGTTTTTTTTTTTTTTTATTCTCTTTATTTCTTTTTATTATGTTAAATCACTAACTATTACCAATTCATTTCACTTGCTTGTTTGTCCCCACCATTCATTCTCTCACGTACTATTTTCATTAATTTCTTTAGAAAACATTTGTTACTATTTGAACATTTGATACTGTTTGAAAGAATAATTCAAAATAATTGACACTGCAACAAATTACATTGTCCCTCTCAGAAAAAATCTACTTTTTAATTTATTGTTATCAAGATAATTCTTAGTTTTGTTGCATTTTCTAACAAGTATGTTTTTGTATAATTACATAATAAATCGTATAGTGATCAGCAGGTTTGTGTGTATTGTTTCGGCGTCAAAAGAAAAAAAAAAACATTACTCCAAAAATTTGTGTTTAAAAAATAAATTAAAATCTAAAATTACTTAACAAAAATTCAATTCATATTAATTACATATTAAAATTCTATTACTAGGATGTCAAAATACCAAATTAAACATGATTATATAAATAACACATTGGCAAATATAATATTTTTATTAAAATACTATACTGTAAATCCAAATAAAATATAATTGTGCATAATATCTTATAAAAAAAATCTGGTGTGAAACACTCACACAACTTTCTCTTACTCCAGTTATCAAAATTATAATTGACAAATTTTATAGTTTGTGTACCAAATTTAATGAAATTTGTCGAAAACTGAAAAAACTATTCAGTAAAAGCGCACTTCCGGTTTACTGATTTTCTTCACACCCGGAATTTTGGCCAACTATTTATTTCTAATTAATTTCATTTGGATGATAGAGTTGTATAACAAGTATGATACCACTTTAGAGGAAGCTGCAACCCTACCCCTCTCCTAAAAGTGCCCTTAAATGAATTTTCCCAGAGAAATGTTTTATATAAAAGTTGTAGATCTTTGAATGTTTAGTTTATATGTTAGTTTCAAGAAAATCGTCGGGGCCATTTTTGAGAAAATCGCGAAAAAGTGAAAAAATCATATTTAGTAAAGTGTTGAAACAAAAGCACTTCCGGTTTTCCGATTTTTCTCAAACTCGGAATTTCAACAACATATTTAATTCTAATTAACATTATTTAAATGACCGAATTGTGTAATAACCCGAAATAGCACTTTAAAGGGTAACCTAACCCCACCCCTCCCCCAGAAGGGCCCTTAAATCAATTTTCCCAGAGAAATGTTTCAAATAAAAGTTGTAGCTCCTTGTATATGTAGTTGATGTATCAAGTTTAAAGAAAATCCTTGGAGCCATTTTTGAGAAAAACGCAAAAAAGTAAAAAAGTCAACTAGTAAAGTGGTACTTCCGGTTGAGGAATTTTGACAGATAACGCACAGTCAGATCGCATGGTGATACCTAAACGGAATATTAAGTTTCAGTTTTCTACGGTTTTTCGTTTTTGAGCTATGCTGTTCACATACACACACACACACACACACACACACAGACCATTTGCTAAAATCCACTTTTTTGGACTCAGGGGACCTCAAAACGGATATTTCCGGTGAAAACTCGATATCGAAAATTTGACACGATTACAATACTTCCTCTTACTAGGAGTAAGAGAAAGTAATAATTTATATTCTAAGTTACTTTTTTATATCAAATCAGACTGAAATACAAATATAATTGTGAACTATTTATCGGAAAATGTTAGCAATCACTATATAATACATATTATATGTTGTATTGTACACTCACTTAGGCCTTTATCAGTATTATGATAATAAAAATGCTATAAAAAAAATGTGCAAAAATAAAAAAAAATAAAATAAATGTAATAAATATAACATAAGTAACACAAAATACGAAATGTACAGGAGATATCGCTGGAATTACATTCATATTGCAATCGATTGCAATCATGCCTGCAACATCAATCCGTCCAATTGCTGTGTCCTCTGGAGACGTAACGCATCTCCCTACCATAAGCTAGGGGGATCAACGTTTATGTGAACCCCTAGGAGAAGTGGAAGGAGAAGTAGGGGAAATTTTTTACAATCATATAAAAGTGCTAACGGGAGTCTATCATTCAGTCTTGTACACAAGAGTCTACAATTCAGTCTCTTGTACACACACACACACATATAACACACAACAAAAACTCTTCACCATTTCCAATACTCTGCCAGTACAGTTAGTCCTTTTTTACTCATGTCACCACATTCTTTATCAGTTCTTTAAAGTCCTTGCAGTGCACTGAAAGCTTTCTTAGTTATTGCATCAGTGTTCAGTCAATGCACTTTTCTCTTCTACACATTTCTCTGTCCAACCCGCACAAAAACTCCAGTACAATATTTAGCCATTCATTTAAATCATTTTTGCCTCTATATATATTTTTTTTTTTTTTTATCATTAAACTACATGTTTATCGCTTAATATTAAATTTGTGGTTCTATGAATACTTTGTTATTTTCTTTTTCTGTCGTTCATGATGCCTCCTGTTTTGTCCTTTGCTATTTCTTTATGGTTGATCAACCAGGATGGTTGTTCGGCCTTAATTTCCTCTTTTCAACATCTGATTGGCATGTCCATGTCTAGAAGTGTTAGAAGGTTGCCGTTGGAGGAGCTTATGAATTCATAAGCTAGTTTCGCTCTGAGCGAGAATGTGTAATTGTGGTAAATTAAGAAGGAATGGTAGAAGAACGAAATGGAAAAATTATAGTTTTGGAAAATAGTTTAGTAAAATAATTTTGTGAAAATTAGCTAGTTCAAATTGTGTATTTTAGTGATGGGGATAGAGCCAGATACTACAATCTAGGTCAATGCAAACCAAGAGATAAAGGGCAAGAAACAGTTAGGATAAAACAATAAAATTCCCCCCAGACATACCAACATTATTTGAACGGGATTTGAACTATGAAGAGAAGACATTCCTGCAATATACACTGTGGTAGACACCGAAGCAGAACACTTAGGAATCAGTGCCAGATATAAGTTAAAACATAAGAGCTTTGCATTTAATCTAGATAAATAATTTTAATTTTCATAAACATAATAGTTGTGATATTGTAACATATTTAAATATTTTTAAAGATAATATATTTAATTTTATCTACCAGTGTTTTCTTAATTATTCTTATTACTTCTCTCTCTTAAAACTTACAAACACAAGCCCCTTTACAAAACCGCTCACGCCACAAGCTACCACTACACTACAACACATCACACCTATAACATTACAAAGGACTTGTAATGCTGCCGTCAGAATAGTCCTCATAGCTTAGTGGAAATCCGGAATTACCAGCAAGCCTTTCCGCCATTCCGTCAAAAACAAGAAAGAAAAAAATGTTAATAGTGATTTATATATTTGAAGAAATGTATGGTAGTTCAGACAAAAATAACGTATTACGATGTTTCTGAGAAATCGATATTTCATTTAAAAAGCTGTCACCATATTCCAATCTCTTATTCCAGGAACAAAACAAGAAGATGAAACTACAGAAACAGAACTAATTTAACAAATGCTTTTTATAGTTATATACTATCTTACATTTCATGAAGAAAAACTTTAATAAATATGGGGTATAGTAATAATAGAAAAGGGGAGGGGGGGAATACAAAATAACAAAATGGGAAAAAACTCTTGGAAGAAGATTGAATAAGAACCAGAAAAAAAAAAAAATGATACAAAAAATCCGTTTTCTTTATTTTTCTTTTTTTTCTTTTTTGTTTGTTTGTCTTTCTCTCATCTTACAGTATAGAGTAGAGCGTCAGTTTGTCAACCTGACTATGCTTCTGGCAACACTGCGGCAGGCTGGCAACAAAGGAAATAATTAGAAAGGATTCTCTATCTTTTACTATCTCCCGTTCATCATGAAAAGAGAAGCAAAGAAAAGTAGAAAATGCCCTGAGGGAATACTGGCGAGACTGGAAGTGATTTTTCTAAAAGGAAATGATCATAAAATAAGATATACTATATTTGTATGAAAACTTTCATTTGATTAGTTCTGTGTTGGAACTTGCCATTGCTCTAGATCTTGTCTATCCTAGCTCTCAGCTAGACAGAGTATAATATTTTTACTACCTGAATTTATAATAATTTATTCATTTTCTTTCCATATTTTTTATATTATATAAAGTGGAATAAGACAACTGCAGGACACTACTGAAAACTAAATTTATATCAACATTTACACTGAACTGGTACACAAAATTTAATTGAATATATTTCAGTATGTAAATTGAAATAAATTTTATAGAAACGGATCTATTTTTCGTGATGACCCGAAATAGAATAATTCTATCTAAGAAAGTAGATGCTGTAATTTGGAGACTCTGCCAAATTTTCGAAATGACCTTTACATCGGAAATACGAAAATAATTTGTTATTTAACGAATGTGTATCTGAAAAACCGAATATTTATTGATATTGTAAGAGGCGCGCAGTTATATATAAAATATTTTTGTAATAGAATAATTCAAAATAATAATTAAAATAGAGTTGAGTTAGAAAATTAGGACACTGCTGGAGTAGCAGCTAGCAATTGAATTCATTCTGGTGAGTGTCGCGGTGAGTGAAGGGTGATCATGCGCCTGTGGCTGATCCGCGGTAAGTCCTAGCGCAGTAAGGTAATTTTAACGGTAGATGTGCGGCTGGTATGCCAGAGTGGTAGTCGCCCAGCAGATAGCTAGTAGTAGTTAGTAGATAAGTGTTAGTATTTAGTTGTTAGTAGATAGTAAGCAAGGGTTACTTAATCGGGGTTTCTTGATGTAGTTGTAAGTGGGTGTCATATAGTTGCATAGGTGTATATATATAACGGGGTATTGTTGTACTATTCTGGGTTATATGGTAGTTGCATAGAGTGTTTAGTTAAGTAGTATTTAAGTAACTGGTCTGTATAGTCTGCTAAATTATAATAAATGTATGATTTCTGAGTTTAGTTAAATAGTGTGTAAGTAATTGGTCTGTATAGTCTATTAAATTATAATAAATGTATGATTTCTGAGTGTTACCTACTTTGGGTTCCTTGGCGGAACCTTACAATATTATGTAACCATCGTCGTGTCCGACAATAGGGTGTCGGTCAAAAATAGGTAAACAGGAAGTGTGTCATCACTGAGCGTTTTTTCCAGTTTTCACGAATTTCTCAAAAACAGCTTCAGCAATTTAGTTTAAATTTCTTTAACGATTTACATACAATCAGAATTTTTGTGTAACTTTTTTTTCCGGAAACGTTGATTTTTGATAGGTTTTGAGTTAACAATGCAAATTTATACTTTCTTTTAATTGTCAATTCAGTGCAATGAATGGTACTTCCAATTACATTAACAATAAGTTTTACGGGTTAGTCCATACTATGTTAATACTTAAGTGGAAGATACCATTTATTTACACAAATCACACACCATATTATTTTAAGCAAGCTACAAAATTAGTTGACTGGGGCCAAAGAAAAACTTTTTATTTTTAAAAAAGTTTATTCGACGTTTCGGACACCTTGGTGACCTACTTCAGGAACTGTTAAGAAAGAATGGAGAGTTAATTTACAGCGACAATTTTAGCTACAACCAATCAATAATCTTCTCCAACTTTCTTCTTTAACAGTTCCTGAGGAAGGACACTAAAGGTTTCCGAAACGTCGAATAATCTTTTTAAAAAATAAAAAGTTTCTTTTTTGGCCTCAGCCTGCTAAGTTTTTTTAGCTTGTTTAATTAACAATGGCCAAACATAAATATTGTTTACATCATATTTTGACACTACTGGCTTAGTTTTTTTCCTGCAGATTGTGGTGGAGCTTAGGTGAAAGATTAACGCTGGAACGATGAAGAGTGATTGCAAGCTTGATGAAACTTTGTGGTTTGCCATTCGTAGTCCATCGAAAGCTTGTGGAACGATTTTCAGGAAAAGACCCAGCCGTTTAACGATTTATCGTGTCTATGTAAAATTTTATGAAGACTGAATCGTTAGCGGACAAGAAAATGCGAACGCAACACAGGTCGAAGTGACTTGAACATTGCTGTTGTGCTGCAAGCAGACTCCGTTATAAAACAATTACATTTCAAAAAGGACACATTTCAAAGGTTTAAAAAATAGAGTGGTAGTTCTTGACACGGGAGCTTTGTTCATGGCCGAACCATATCCAAATCGTCCAAGCTTTACCCGCATTAGAATACTGAAATATTTTACCCGAAATGACTAATTAGAAATGTACTCAGAAAAACGAACTCTCCAAAGGTCAGTATGTGATGCACCATTACTACTGCTGACCTAATTGGGCTATACTTTTTTGATATCCCGACACTGATGCCACTTACAGATAGTGAAGCAGTACGCCATTGATAAACTTCCGATACAGATCCAATTGGCAGGTCACTGCCACATTTGCTCACAATTTCGTGCTTTTCTTGACTACACCAGGTCCAGATCGACGGATAGGTTACGATGGATAATAGCCTTGGACTCCACATTCCGCTCCATAAGAATTTTTTATTTTGAAGAGCTGCAGACGCCGCTACAACATGATATTGTCATATTTAGGTAAAAATATGTGTTATGTACAGGCTTGTCAGATACCCATATCCTGGAACGCGCTGGGCAGCTGGGTTTTATAAAGAGATTGCTCCAGCTTCCTTTAAATACGCCAGATGCTTATGTAAGATTGGAAACCGGCCAGTGCCATACCCAAGTCAAAGTTTAAAAAAAAAATGCTTAAATGGTGGATTAGCTTGCTAAAAATGTCTGATAAAGTATCCCCAAATCATGTTACATGATATTAGTATCTTTGGTAGACAGTGTTACACTGCCATTTAACTGGGCTTGTGAAATGCGGTCATATCTTTCAATGATTGGAACGGATCACCTGTGGCAATCTCAGGACAGTTCCCTTGCGGAATCACACTTCTACCGTTTAATTACAAGCTTTAATAACAATGCCATTAGCTGTGATACAGATAATCAATTCTAACTTCAATCTTTAGAATAGAAATTTATATACTTTCGATTTGAATACTTTTTATTTCAACTCTAATGTTCATATTAACAAAATTAGGATTATCTGTCAAATTCGATTAGCATTTAAAAGAGATACCCGACTTTATTTAAAGGGCTCTAAGTACAATTTAAATAACGAATATTGTAATTCCGGCGAAAGTAACAATGTTGTTCATTTCCTGTTGTCCTCATAATCAACAATAAAGAGATCAATTGATTGTACTCATTTGGGTGATATCCGTCTGTAGCATGCTTATTTTTTTCCCGGACTGGTTTCAAATTCACTCACTTTAAGTATGGATGTGAGAAACATTAAGTTGAAGTCAACTCTCTACACGAATTGATGGCCCTCTGATGACAATGGATGAATCCGAAAACGGTCAAGAAATAGAAAAATAATCATGACCGATATTATATAAATTATTTCATAGGATCGCTTAATATTTCCTCTTACAGTAGTAAGAGAAAGTTTAAAGAAAGACAAAATTAACACTCATTAATCTCTTTACAATATTTATTGGCTAATAACCTCGTTTTTATATTTGTCAAAAAATTTGCAATATAATAATTTCGCATTAAATCAACGGTTGGCAACATTGGTACAAGATGTGGTTATGCTTGAATTTGTGGAGACATATTGCATCCATATTATCGAATTTAAACTAAAGCCATCCTTGACCTAATTCTCAGATATACTACGTAAAGTAAGCTCTCTCTCACCCACTGCTGACTCTAGAATATATCATCCTTTTATTATAACAATAAAACACAGAAGCGAATACTGGAAGGAATAAAATGTTTTATATCCAACGATTCCGGCCTATCACCAGTAGAAAGAAAAGACTAGTCGTGGTAGTAATAGTGAACTCGTGTAAGTGGTGAGATTTTGTGTGTTTGTGTGTGTATATTAGTGTTAGTGTGTTGTGTATTAGCGTTAGTGTTTGAAAACGGTAAGGTAAGGGAAGTGAGGGCGCCACCTGGCTAAAACCTAGACTAGACTGTACGATTTGTCTCCTTTATTGAAGCAGAGCCGACTGTTTGTGACTTACTGTTAAACCAATACATCATACGAGCGTGCTACAACCCAGCTTTGTCTACTACACAATCACCCTAGGCAGCCATTCTTACACTAACTTGCTAAGTCCGTCTCTTTACCATCTTAGGTTTTTTTTCTATCCTTCTTTTTTTCTTCAAAAAAATTCTCCCACACGTATTTTGTATTTTTATTCTAACTTACTTTAATGAGAATGGGGATCTCATCATATTCATAATAAGGGTAATTATTCAAATAACATTTACTTTCTCACACTGCTCATAGAGGATGTTAAAACATGTTACGAAGTACATCGAGAATAAAAATGTTTTTAGCTAATGATATGTATGTATGTATATATACAATGCATGTCTTTGAAAAAATAACTTAAAACCGAAAAATTGCAAGAAACTCAAACTTGATATTTCGCTTAGGTTACATCACATCGCTTAGGAACTAGACATAAAGGTCTCCGTCAAAATCCATCAACCGGAATTCCGATTTTACTGAGAAATTTGTCATTCATATTTCATTCATAGAGAAGCTACAAACTTTCAAATTGACTCCATAGATAAATTGAATTGTGTTTATCTTTACATTGTAAATTGCTTAAGAATAAGAATTAATATTTAATTAGTTTGAGTCTAAATTATTTATGTTTTGTAAATATATATTGCAACATTAAGTAGTGAGAATTAAGTGTAATTTCCTCTGTTTGTTACAGGAGTTATTGTTATAGTTATTTTATTTTATTTTGGTATATAGATGTTTGTTATACTGTATTCCCCACTCCCTACAACAAGCTGGTAGCTTAAATATATGTACCCCTAATAAATAAATAAATAAATAAATTTAGGTAAAACTTGTTGCTAAGGACCAAAAGATATAATCCACAGTAATTTCATTTGGTGATACTAAGGCGTGTTCAATGAATAGTAAAACACTCTAATAATTGCTAGTCACCCAATTTTCTTTCAATTTTCTAGTCACAGTTGATTTCAACTTTAAGTTTCTAAAAAAAAAAAGAAGTGGTTGTCAACTCTCTACACACACATAATAGTATATAGTAGCGGAATGAACTAACACACGAATTGGCACTAAACACTCCATTTATATATTTACGATTTTACTGAGTTAGGAGAGGAGAGGGCACAGAGCGAGAGAGACTGTGGCCAAGCAAAGAGTGAATGATGATGATTGGTTGGCAGCGTAATGAATGTAGAATTTAGCGAGTCGCTTGAAGAGTTTAAACTCTTGCTTGATCCAATAGTGGTGAGCTAGTAGTGGCTATATAGATGAACCTTTCAAGGTTGAGGTTGATGTAGCGACTGTTGTTTTACCCTTTAAAATAATTTGGAGACAACTTGTTGGAACCTGGCTGTTGGAGATTGACCTCTTCAAAGAATTTGTAATTGACTGTAAACCCCTTAGATGGTCAGCTTATATTCACTTTCTCTTACCGCTAGGGACAACTTCTAGGTGAGATATTAGCTGTCGTGATTGAAGCACATATATTGCACTAGGCGGGCGCTAGAAAATGTAATGCTTGTTTGAAGTGCGCGTAGTGGCGCGATGGTAGCGCCTTGATGCGGTTACTAGTGAAACTAATGAATCCAGTTTTTTTTTAGGCAAATTTGCAATAACTATAATACTTTGACGAAGGCTGAGAATCCGAAACCTGTCAGAACCAAAAAAAATGAAGCACGTGACGCCGGATAAAATAATAGAAGATAACCAGCATTGCGGATCCACATATTTTTCTAAACGATTGACCTAAAATCGCCGAAAAAAATGACAAATTTCTCAGTAAAATCGGAATTCCGGTTGATGGATTTTGACGGAGACCTTTATGTCTAGTTCCTAAGCGATGTGATGTAACCTAAGCGAAATATCAAGTTTGAGTTTCTTGCAATTTTTCGGTTTTAAGTTATTTTTTCAAAGACATGCATTGTATATATACATACATACATATCATTAGCTAAAAACATTTTTATTCTCGATGTACTTCGTAACATGTTTTAACATCCTCTATGAGCAGTGTGAGAAAGTAAATGTTATTTGAATAATTACCCTTATTATGAATATGATGAGATCCCCATTCTCATTAAAGTAAGTTAGAATAAAAATACAAAATACGTGTGGGAGAATTTTTTTGAAGAAAAAAAAGAAGGAAAGAAAAAAAACCTAAGATGGTAAAGAGACGGACTTAGTGTAAGAATGGCTGACTAGGGTGATTGTGTAGTAGACAAAGCTGGGTTGTAGCACGCTCGTATGATGTATTGGTTTAACAGTAAGTCACAAACAGTCGGCTCTGCTTCAATAAAGGAGACAAATCGTACAGTCTAGTCTAGGTTTTAGCCAGGTGGCGCCCTCACTTCCCTTACCTTACCGTTTTCAAACACTAACGCTAATACACAACACACTAACACTAATATACATACACAAACACACAAAATCTCACCACTTACACGAGTTCACTATTACTACCACGACTAGTCTTTTCTTTCTACTGGTGATAGGCCGGAATCGTTGGATATAAAACATTTTATTCCTTCCAGTATTCGCTTCTGTGTTTTATTGTTATAATAAAAGGATGATATATTCTAGAGTCAGCAGTGGGTGAGAGAGAGCTTACTTTACGTAGTATATCTGAGAATTAGGTCAAGGATGGCTTTAGTTTAAATTCGATAATATGGATGCAATATGTCTCCACAAATTCAAGCATAACCACATCTTGTACCAATGTTGCCAACCGTTGATTTAATGCGAAATTATTATATTGCAAATTTTTTGACAAATATAAAAACGAGGTTATTAGCCAATAAATATTGTAAAGAGATTAATGAGTGTTAATTTTGTCTTTCTTTAAACTTTCTCTTACTACTGTAAGAGGAAATATTAAGCGATCCTATGAAATAATTTATATAATATCGGTCATGCTTATTTTTCTATTTCTTGACGTTTTCGGATTCATCTATTGTCGTCAGAGGGCTATCAATTCGTGTAGAGAGTTGACTTCAACTTAATGTTTCTCACATCCATACTTAAAGTGTGTGAATTTGAAACCAGTCCGGGAAAAAAATAAGCATGCTACAGACGGATATCACCCAAATGTTATCCAGTATTGTGAAACCACTCACATATTCAATTACTTACGCAATATTGAATCTTGGACTGGATATTGAAAAGAAAGTATAGAAAATGGTTTATATTCTTGAAACTAATCAGTTCATAATTTTTTTTTTAATTTAAGGCACGTCAACATTTATGGTCTTTGACGCCTGGTGCCTTCTGTTTATCATCGTGAGCTGTAGAGGCTCACAGGAAGAGAAAATCTAAGAGCAACACTGCTTGACATGTATCAGGAACCTCCGCGTTGGTCCAGCGCCACCACTGAGCTAATCTGTTCCTGAAAATAATATATAAAATATTTTGTATTATCGTTTAATATTTTTTTTTTTTTTTTTTTTTTGCGCATCGACAACTTAGGTCATTAGCGCCGAAGTAGTTATTTAGGACCACTCGAGCTGGGATGGCGCTTTCTTTCTCCCCACGATATCCATCGCAGCTTCCATTAGAAGTAGCATGGAACCAGGGGGTACTGTAGCAGTCATGCCGTCTCCTCCTCACTTTAGCCATCGAAGCCAGTCGACGGGGGGAGGAGAACTGACAATGACGCGTGACTCCATCCTCTTCTTTTCTCACCTAAGTGGGGGATACCAGAATGGTAGGATTATAGCCACCCCCTGCCTCACTTTGTTTGTCTCACTTTTACCTATCAACTATCGCGTATTAACATGATATGAAATCTATGTACTAGTAGTGTTTACATAACCTGCAAACGATATTTTCCACATCATCTCTACTAAAAGCTATATAAAAAGGGTTATTTGCTTCAGATGTGGGTGGAGTACTCTTTTAAAGGTTCTACCACCCTCTAAAATGAACTAAATAAACTAGTAAGATAAAACTAAATAGACTAGAATTGGGGGTGAAGTACTTCTATAAAAAATTCCTTGCAACCCCCAGATAAAATCCTAAGTTAAAACATCCACACCAACACCCAAGCCAATAAGTACTTTCATGCTAATAAATACACGTACGCTAATAAATACACCCACGCTATTAGATACACTCACGCTAATAAATACATTCACACAAATAAATACATTCACACAAATAAATACATTCAGCTTATATCCATTCATTCTATGGGGAGGTACTCGATATTCCACTCCCCAAATAAATAAAAACCTAACCTAACCTAACCTAAATCTTATTGAATAGGTTTATATTCTTTAAAAAGGCAAATAACCCTTTAGTGTATGAAGAACCCTCTTTCAAGATCGCGCGCAAATCATGTGGCAAGCCTGCTCGTTGTCTATGTATCCGCAGAGCCTGACCCCCTTCCAGTACATGTGCCACAGTAAGTCTCTCCCTACAAAGAGGGCATCTAGGTCGCCTTTCACCTACCAGCAAATACCCATGTGTTATTCGCGTATGTCCAATCCTGAGCCTCGTAAGTATAACAGATTCCCGCCGCGGGAGGTTCTCGACCAAAACTGTTCGTACGTATGGCTTTATTTCTCTTAGTTTGTCATTGCTGATATTCCAATGTATTTGCCATTTTCTAATCACAGAGGTTTTCATAAAAGTTTGCATGTCAGTAGGGCGCACGGCGCAGATTATGTCTACATTATCAGCGGCAGCACTTTTTGCCGCCAAATCAGCTTTCTCATTGCCAGACACACCAATGTGGCCTGGCACCCATACAAATATTACCTCTTGATTTCGTGTACGTATCTGAAGCAGTGTTTCATAAATATTTATAACCATAGGATCAGTCGAAAACTTGTCCCGGAGAGCCTGTATTGCGCTTAATGAATCTGTTAATACCAATGCCTTTTTGTAGTTTTTGTCGATGGTCAGTTTCAATGCCTGCCAGATTGCGTAAATTTCTGCCGTGTATACGGTAGCATAGTGAGGGAGTGTCCAGTCATGGTAACTCCCTCAGTGTAAATAGCGCAACCTACGCCGTCATCTATCTTTGAACCATCTGTAAAGATGGGTCGGTAGTCCATGTGACTATTTAATATTTCTAAAAGTTTTCCTCTATAAACTACCGAAGGCGCTTCATCTTTTTTGAATACTGACAGGTCTAAACGGACGCTTGCGGGGTATAGCAACCAAGGTGTAAAAGGAGCAGTGCCCCAAGGCTCCACTGGTCCCAATTCTAAGCGTTCTGCTTCTAGAAAGCTTTTAGCTCGATTTCCGAAAGGCCGCGTTCGCGTAATTTGCTCTTGGCATTCTTCGCGTAATTTGCTCGGGCTCTCAAATATGGTTTTAAACATTGGATGTGTAGGTTTTCCCCATATTCCGGCGAAATAGGTCAAGTTAACTGCTCCCTCCTAAGTTGTGGGGGGAGAAATCCCGACTCTGCGTAGAGGCTCTGAAGAGGACTTGTGCGGAAGGCGCCTGTAATTAGTCTGATTCCTTCATTATAAATTTTGTCCAATATCGTAAGACGTGACTTACGCGTGGAATTATATACTGGAGCTCCATAATCTAATTTGGAACGGGTGAGACAAATGAAAATACGTTCAGAATTTTTCTCTCCGTTCCCCACCGGTAACTGCCCAGAAATTTCAATATTTCCAGGGTTCTTTTTGCTTTGGTGTATGTTAATTCTAAATGTTCCTGCCAACTTAGTTTACTGTCAAATGTGAGGCCTAGAAACCGTACGCTTTCTTTATACTCTATCGGTATGCCGTCTAAATATAAAACGGGTGGGTCATGTTCATGTCTCAGACGACAGAAATGAAGGCACACTGTTTTTTGTCTTGAGAATTTAAAACCATTTCTAGAAGCCTCATTTGCCACTTTGTCTATAGACTGTTGAAGAGTTGTTCCAACCTCATTTAGATTATCACCAGATAGATAGATGGCGAGGTCGTCAACGTATAACGATACTTGAGTAGGTTCCTCTATAATTTCGGCTAGACAGTTAACCGCTACTAGGAACAACGTTACACTAAGAATCGACCCCTGAAGTATTCCATTTTCTAGTGTATAGGGGTCTGATAATACTGACCCCAGACGCACGCGGAACCTCCGTGATTTCAGGAATTCGTGTAAGAACCTTGGCAAATTCCCTCTTAGTCCCCAGTCATGGCACTTCCGCAGAATCGCATGTCTCCAGGTAGTATCATATGCCTTTTCAAGATCGAAAAACACGGCCAGTACGTGCTGTCTACGCATAAAGGCGTTCTGTATGTATGTTTCTAAACTACACATCTGATCTAAGGTTGAGCGATATCTGCGGAATCCTGCTTGATACTGGCTGTAAAGTCCTCTTGACTCGAGTATGTATACTAGCCTATAATTCACTATAGCTTCGAGGACTTTACTCAAGCAGGAGGTCAAAGAGATAGGTCTATAGCTTGAGGTATCACTGGGGTCTTTGCCTTCTTTTAGTATCGGAACAATGAGGGATTCCCGCCAAACATCAGGGAACTGACCGCTCTCCCATATGTGATTATACAGATTGAGAAGTTCCCTGACGTATCTAAATTTTTTAACATTGCATAAGGGATGCCGTCCACGCCTGGCGTGGAGTCCCTGGTTTTCTTTAATACGTTTTCAAGTTCTGGCACAGTTAGCGGAGAATTATACACCTCACTAGTGGCGGTATCAAAATCAAGGGGCTGGAGCTCCAACTCAATTTTGCGCCGGATAAATTCAGCTGAGTACGCCTGACTTCCCGACATTTCTGAGAAGTGTAAGGCAAAGCACTCGGCTACTTCGTGTGGCTCAGTTAAAGGTACGTTATTTATTAGAAGGGCTGGTATTGATGGGATATTGTGTCGACCAGAGAGGGTTTTTATTTTATTCCATACTTCCTTCAGTGTCGTCGACGTCGAAATTCCCGAAACATAGGAAGCAAGGGTTTCCTTCTTTGCTTTTCTTATGATGTACCTCTCTCTGGCTCTTAATCTTTTGAAAGTTGTCAAATTTTCTATTGTTGGGTACCTTTTAAGTTTATTAAAAGCCCACTTTTTCGCTTGGTTGGCCAGCTTGCACTCAAGAGTCCACCACGGAACCGGAGGTCTTGGAATTCTACCGCCTACTTTTGGTATAGTACCCTCAGCGGCATCTACTAAAGCCTTCGTAAGCAAGGTTGTGTCAAGAATAACATCTCCTGTGGGCGGAGGCATTACTACTTTAGCAGTGAAAGCTGGCCAGTTTGCCCTCCTCATATCATACTTTTTGGGCATAATATAATCTGCCCTGGAGATGGAGCTCTTTACTATTATTGGGTAGTGGTCACTATGATACAGGTCGTCAGTTGTTCTCCATTCTAATTGAGTCGCCAAAGTAGGTGTGGCAATAGTGAGATCAATAGCACTAAAAGTACCTGAATGTGCGTTAAAATGTGTAGGGGCACCGTTATTAAGAAGCATTAAGTTAGCATTATCAACTATCTCTTCTAGAGCCTTTCCCCGGGCATCGCTTTTGCCTGAGCCCCACCAAGTGTTATGCGAGTTAAAATCTCCCATTAATAGCACCGGTGCAGGCAGTTGTGAGAGGAGTTTCTTCAGGTCCTTTTTCCGCCAATAAATATCTGGTAGGTAAATGCTTACTAAGGTGACCTGTAGCGGAGCTTCCAGGCGCACGGCCACAACTTGTAAGTTTGTATTAAGCATTAGCCTCCTGCTAATTACATTATTCCCAATGCAGACAGCCACTCCTCCATGCGCCCTTCCACTTGGGTTGGGCTGTACCTCCTTATTGTACATTTTGTATCCGGGAACCTGGATTGTATGTCCCGGACGTAACTTTGTCTCTTGGAGGCATACACCAAATGGCCGGTATTCCGCTACCATGCGGCGAAGTCCTTCTATATTATTAATAAAGCCCCGCATATTCCATTGGATTAAAAACTCAGTCATTTTAGCGAATTATTACATTTACCACTTCAGGTATGATTTTTCTTGTCGTAAATTGAACATTTTTTAAATAGATATAAAAGTTACCCAATTTTTCAGTGTCTACAAACTTGTCTGAAAACTTGTGTGTAGACCGTAACAATATATAACCACCATAAAAATCATTGTGGTATAAATTGCTATTCATGGTTATTTGTTAAATAACAGGTCTTATTCTGTGGCGTTCTTGCTAGTTTTTCTTTTTGTCCGCCCTTTTCTTTTACGAGTTGAGGGGCGATCTGATAATCCACCCCTTCAGACTCGGAGGCATCTAAATCCGTCCCCAGTAATTGCCATTGTTGGCGCGGGGAACGGAGATTATAAGAAGTGGAAGTGGAGGCTGGAGAGCTTCCATCTTCCCTACAAATGCTCCTTTGAGCTTTAGTCTGTTCCGGTAACAGTTTTGATTTTTGATTTCTCCTCTTTGGTAGCGGGCAAGGTAGTTTAACCACCTGCCAAGCATCCTGTGAGGAGGCAGAAATTTCTTCTGGCGGTATTAAGCCCGCCTTATTTGAATTATCCCCACTGACTGTGGGGGTAGCTGCCAACCCTGGGGCCGGCACTGACGGGCTTACACCCATCAATTTATTTGGGTCCCCACTGGTTGTGGGGATAATTGAAGCCAGCTCCTTGGCCGGCCATGCTCCATTAGGAGCAGTATGTACGAGTGGTGGGTGATCTCCCACCTTATTCATATTTCCCCTTAAAGCCGGGGATGAGCTCGCCATAAATTGGTATGCCAAAGACTTTGCTTTATCAGCAAAAGTCAAGACGGTGCCACATAATATTTGCTTTCAACAATCGTCCTAGCTTCGGGATAGGACAGATGTTGAAGAGTTTTTAATTTCTGGATCTCTTTCTCTTTCAATAATATTGGACACACGTTTGATTTAGCATTGTGGTCACCCCCACAGTTTATGCATTTTATAGGCGGGCTACATTCCCCTTCGTGTCTAGTCTTTCCGCAAACACACAATTCTTCTACTGCTTTGCACCGCTGTGATGTATGTCCAAACCGCTGGCACTTGTAACAGCGCATGGGCGAAGGGACATAGGGGCGGACTTTGAGCTTATAAAAAGCAGCCTCAATTTCTGTAGGCGGCATTGGTCTATTAAATGTAAGGACCAGAGAGGCAGTGTCAATTAGACATTCACCCTGCCTTCTCTTAATCCTTCGTACATCAATTACACCTTCGGGTGCCAATCCTTCCTTAATATCATCGAGGGCACTGTTTAGGAAATCTCTGCATGTTATAACACCTGGGATGAATTCAATCTCTTATGTGGGGCTGCTTCGATATCCGTATCTCCGATATTCTTTAAGGCCAGTATTGCTGCTGCTTGACTGGGAGTCGCAGCTTCAATACAAATTGAGCCATCCCCTAGCTTTTTTATACTTTTTGTCTTACCAAGCGTATTTTTAATAAATGCACTCAATTTAAAGGAACAGCTAGTGCTAAAGCTTCCTTCTTTCTTTTTTAGAGTGAGAAAACGGGCCCAGTTGTCCTGTTCAAAGTTCAGAAACTGTATTGTCTCCTTCTTCTTTCCAATGTTGCCTCCCTTTGTTTTCTTCCTCGGCGGGGAAGAGGGTTCATAAGGTTGCAGCGTAGCTGCAACATTGGCTGAATTAACAGCCACTGCTGACGTAATTTCCTTGTCCTTGCCGGGGTCTAAGCCAGTCAATCCGTGTCCGAAAGATGATAAAGAATGGGTGGGGAGAGGGGTTTGGGGATGGAGGAGGAGAGTGGTAGATTGGTTAAGGGTTTGGGAAAGAGGGTTTAAATCATTTATGATTTTGGTTTTTTCAGTATCCATGCAGTTCCCTCGAGTCGGGACGAACTAAACATCACCCACCGGCAGAGCGCCCTTACCAGAGGGAGGGCCTGCTTACGCACTGAGTTCGGCCTGGTTCTCAGTGGGGCCGATTCAGTGGGCCGATACCCCCGCCCACAAACCTCCCGGCTCGGTACCTCTCACCGGGATTTAGGGGTTCAAATAAGTGTGTGTGTTTGTGTATGTGTGTATGTGTTGTGTATGTATGAGTGATGTTCAATGTGGCGTGGTATTGAGCTAGAGTTCCGTGGGTTTGCTAAGCCCATACAGTTGTAAGCCAACCGTCCCTGCGTAGTCCTTTAGTCGCCTCTTACGACATCCAAACAAAGTGTAGATTAGTGTTAATCCCTTACAAGATGTATGAGAAAGTAAACAATCCGGTGATAAATACTCACATCCTTTCCAAATATCACATTGTCCTTTAGGTTGTATAAATGGCAGCACCAAGTAACTGAGAATTAAAACAAAATGGCACTTGGAGAGAGAGAGAAAGAGAGAGAAACAGATGTCAGTCCAGCGCGCTACCACAGAGCTAATCCCCTCCTTAGAGCTCATGGTCATTTTTCTTTTCCAAAGCTTTCGGCTGGGAATACCAACCGTCTTCAATGTATCCATCTATGGAGAACAGAAGTAAAGTAATGCCTATTTTTTCATGAGGGCATTACGACCAAGATCAGGTGTCATGGACAGTGGCACATAGAAAACATACATTACTATTGTTGAAAACGAGGACGGCCCGCAAAGCTGGATAAATCTGAGATTTTATCCTCATAGCATCTCTTTTTTTTTTGGCCGATTTCGGATTTTCATTCATCTTCAGAGTAAGACTACCAAGTTCGTATAGAGTGTTAACTTGTTTCTAACGTGTGGTGTGTGATAGAAACATAAAGTTGAAATCAACTCTCTACATGAATTTGGTACCCTACTCTGACGATGGATGAGAATCCGAAAAATAAGCATCCTACGACCGATAAAATTCCAGATACTTTACTATATTTATTCACATTAGCATTCAATTAAAAGCCAAGTTCAAAACCGGGTATTGAACCCTATTTTTTCGGAAATGGCTTTGAAATTTTTAATTTCTCTTACTCCTATAAGAGAAAGTGAAGCGAACGTGTCCAATCTTCCATATCGAGTCAACACCGACAAGTTTTTAAATCCCATGCGTCCAGAAAAAGTTCTAATAATTTGGTCTGTGATTGTTTGAGTGTGTGTGTTGTGTGTGTGTGTTGTGTGTGTGTTGTGTGTGTGTGTGTGTGTGTGTGTGTGTGTGTGTGTTTGTCTATGTGTATGTGGAAAAATCCCTTATCTATAAATTACATAGTTTAGATACTGCTACAAAATTATTATTATTATTATTATTAATATTATTATAATTATTATTATTAGTCTATGGGGAGGGACCAAACCTACGCTATCCAAAGCCCCACTGGGCCTACACAGCTACCCCAAGAAAAACAACAACAAACCGAGTCTACTAGAACAACTCCAGACCCCGGTCTAATCCATCTAAGTTTCACCGCAGTCCGAACAAATCGGACAATAACTTAAAGGGAAATAGCTTAAGCTCTTCCGCAGACATCCAGTTCCAGGACCAAAAAGGTCCTGAACCTAATTTCCTCATAAATTAGGTTCAGCAATCTGTCATAAGATGGATGGGAACTTCCTCCTCTGTCTCCTCTACAAAATGGATCGGGGATGAGTCCCATTACGTAGAGATGTCCCTTAATTCAAAATATCTAGTAAGGGATCCAACCAGATGCCTGATAGAATCCCGTGAATGACAGAGAGAGCAACATCTCACTAATAGCCCTGTCCGGACCCCTGATGAGCATCTTGGACTCCGGACAACCAACTGTATCATCCGTAAGGATGAATGCTGTGAACCTATCCATTACTGGAAGACAGATATGTGCCAAAAGACGCGCCAACCGCAGGCTTGCGACGAGTGAAAGGAAGAGACACACCTAATTCGGCAAATCTATCCACCTCCTCATTCATAAACATTCCCATATAATCTGATCCCGGACTAGAAGCACATCCTTCAGAGCAGAAAGCTCTTCCAGTCTTTTAGAACATTCTAATACCAACTTGGATGTGAAGACACATGAATTCAGCGCTTTCAACGCAGCTTGACTATCCGAGCAGATACAAACACCTTTGAAGTTATATACCCTCTCATCCAAGATACAACAAAGAATAACATAAACCTCAGTCTGGAAAACTGTGGTGCCATTCACCAAGAGATACATTTAATAAAATTTAAAAAAAAAAAGGTATTCAAATATTGAATTGTTCTGCATTCCCAGTTCTTGGATTTTAATTCACAACTTACATGTTAGGGTCCACGACTCGCTTTGTAATAGAGAATATGTTAATTTAGTAGATTTTTCTAAATATTATTTTCTTGGTTCTCTATGGTCCTGACAGTGTTGAAGGGTCTTCTTGCTGCTTTGATCCTTCATTCATCCCCATTTCCATATGCCATATTCGACTAGGTACGTCCCCTTAGACACTTGAAATGGATTAGTTGCAATCTTTCACATCCAAACCCACCACTTTTTATTCATTTCGTCATTTTATTCGTTTGTCTTTGTATTCATTGGCACATTTATCTTGGATCGATTGAACTGGAGATTCCGGAAGTGCTTTCAAAAAACTGGTTATGGGCTGCATGTTTTCTTTATTGACCCAGAATTAAGAACTTATTAATGAGGCGCAAACGGTATCCTTTCATAGTTTGGAATCTCTAGAGTGATTATTGCATACTCTAACTGTACATCAGGTCTTTTTATGGATAAAAGCCCGTACATTAGCCTAAAAATATAGAATTGAAAATGTACAAATGGAATGTTATGAAAGAAAGAAACAGAGCGTGAGCCTGACAAGTAGGTCAGGCCAAGAGAAATCTCTTCATCAATAAGTAATTTGTTACTTCTGTCTGGCGGGTTTTAGGAAAATAACAATTCCTAGAAATCATATCTTCATACATAGCATTTTAATCTCAGCCATTTTATTTTAATTTACAAAAAAAACAACAAAACATTTCATTTCGTATACAAAAATCAGGAGTGAAATATTTATACGAATCATTTTGTAACTGACGATGTCTATGACTGTCTGGAGGGTGGTGTTAGAATACAGGGCACTGTGATTAAGGTTTTGGCGTATGCGGATGACCTAGTGCTGTTGGCATCGGATAGGGTCTCACTTCAGAGAATGATAAACTCCCTTGCCGAGTACTGTGGTATGTGGAATTTGGTGATTAATTTGCGGTCCAAAATTATAGTGTTTAGAAATGGGGGACGTCCAGCCAGAAATGAAAAATGGTATTATAATGGAGAGGAAATTGAGGTTCTCAATACCTATAAATACCTGGGCGTCACTCTGACATCGAAACTCTCAATGGGTCAGCACTTTAAAGAGAAAGTAGAAAGCGCGAAATTTGCGCTGAATACCTTTAATACGTTATTAACAAATAAAGAAATACCGTTTACCTCTAAATTAAAGGTTTTTGAAGCTGTCTCGCGGACAATAGTGTGTTACGGCGCGCAAGTGTGGGGGTTCCGGGTATATGACAGTGTTGAAACTGTTTTAAAATATTTTGTGAAGAAGTGTTTCAGGCTGCCTAAACACACCAGATTTTAATATTTATTTGGAAACTGGTTTAAATCTAATATTCCTGTATACGTTTAAACTGCATTTAAACTACGTGAAAAAGTGTTTGAATTTACCGTCTTCCAGATATCCTCATATAATAACTCGTGAAATAATAAATAAAAAAGTATTTTGGTATAAAGAGTGGCAGGCCATATGCACAGAATATAATGTTGAATTGGGTAAAGTGTTGAGTGGCGACGTATCCACCTCTGAAATAATAAATCTGATACAGAGAAATAAGGTTGCGGAGTTTAGATTGAAGGCATCTAACAGTAGCAGATATACCTTGTATAAGCAGTTAACGCCAGGTAATAAATTTGTATATAGTAATATGCCGGCCAACAGAATCAGTTGGCTGTTTAAAGTGCGAGGGGAGCTGCTATATTTAAATAAATATGCCTTCAATCAAGCGGTCGCACTATGTTCGTTATGTAACAGAAAGGAGGTGGAGGATGTTTATCACTTCGTGGCTATTTGCCCCATCTTGGCTGAGTTCCGTGTCCAATATTTGAAAAAGGTTGAATTGAGTTTTGACGAGTTTGTCTCGCATCTGAATGGCAAAGACTGGCCAAATTTAATAAATTTTTGTATGAACGCATGGAAATTTAGGTACTTTTGTGTCCAACAGTTTAATTACTAATGTAAAAGTTACCCCTAGTTGTTATTGTGTTTAAAAAGAAAAATAATTCAATAAATAAAAATTAATACCTTTTTTTTATTATATCAAATAATATTTGGATTTTTGCACTAAAGATAAATACATTAATTTGACAACCCCTCAGACGGTCACTGACCATGAGTATGTCGATAAGTAATATTTGTTGTAAAATAATATGTAAAAATTATCTGAATAAAGACTGTTATTATTATTATTATTATTATTATTTTGTAACGGAAGTGTTTTCTCAAAATTCTACTTCACAAATTTTCTTCAAGTTTGCAATGTTTATTAAATATTTACTTTATATTATATAGATGGTGGAAACTCTACGGCAAAATCTATTCTCTCAACAAAAAACCTTAAAATTAACTCTTTTTTTGGTGGGGCAAAATGTTTCAACTATTGTTAGCACAATTTTAAAGGAAATCATTGTCATGCTTTCAAACAATTTGCGAAAAATTGAAAAAAACCTTTGTTTTGGAATCCCTGGTGTAATAGCATCCATAGCAGAGAAAGAGAGACAAAAATGACAGGACCACTCTCTCGGATTAGAGTGAGAGAAACTGCATAAATACAGCGACGGGAGATAGATATACAACAGAGTTCACTTGCCAGTCACAACGTGTCATTTACCTTACCCTTCACCACTTTACCATACTCTACCATTTTAGTGTAAAGTCCAGGCAGTCAGTGTCACTTCTTATATTATACAGTGTTCAGCCATATCTAGTTTTTCATTCAAACCAAACCATTTCTCTCTTTCAACATACCCATTATATTGGATGGTGTAATAGGATCCAAAGAGAGGATCCGTAGCAGAGAAAGAGAGACAAAAATGACAAGATCACTCTCTCGGACTAGAATGAGAGAAACTGCATAAATACAGCGTTCGGGAGATAGATATACAACAGAGTTCACTTGGCAGTCACAACGTGTCATTTATCTTACCCTACACCACTCTACCATACTCTACCATTTTAGTGTAAAGTCCAGGCAATCAGTGTCACTTCTTATGTTATACAGTGTTCAGCCATATCTAGTTTTTCATTCAAACCAAACCATTCATCTCCTTCAACATACCCATTATATTGGATGGTGTAATAGGATCCAAATAGAGGATCCGTAGCAGAGAAAGAGAGACAAAAATGACAGGACCACTCTCTTGGACTAGAGTGAGAGAAACTGCATAAATACAGCGACGGGAGATAGATATACAATAGAGTTCACTTGTCAGTCACAACGTGTCATTTACCTTACCCTTCACCACTCTACCATACTCTACCATTTTAGTGTAAAGTCCAGACAGTCAGTGTCACTTCTTATATTATACAGTGTTCAGCTATATCTAGTTGTTCATTTAAACCAAACCATTTGTCTCCTTCAATATACCCACTATACCTGGTAATCTCTAAAGCGATTATAATATTTGAGTTTTTGCATTTTCTTGTTGTAATAATTTATATTCAAGGGGCTTCTAAACTTGTAATTTTGTTATAAAACATTTGAATATAAACTCTTGCGACTTGATCACAGGATCGGATCTAGTAATTGTATCCAGAACTTCGATAAACAAAAATTTGTAAACGCAATCCCGGGACCATTACTTTATGAACACCGTTTGAAACGGTCAGCTTCATAGAACGTTGCAATACAAGAATTTGAAGATACTGTCGCGTAAGGAGTATTTTGAATGTCTACAACTTACACAAAACCTAATTAGCCAAAGGCTAATTGCAAAGTTAAGTTAAGACTCTGCAAACAGAAAGTACTAGATTTGGACTAAAAATAGGTGTTTGCAAAAGTCAATTCTTCTTTTCGTTTGATAAGAAATCTATAAAGAAGTTTAGCATGTTTGGTCATTGTTTATCTATTAAGTTTATCAAGTGTATCGTTTGTCTTTGAAGAACTCAAGGTAGCGCACTAGACTGCATCACGTTAATTCAGAATTTTTTTATGAAAAGAAGTTTACAAAGACAGAAGAAGATATTAAAAAAAAATGGACGTTATTAAAATAATATATTTAGCCTGTGAAAGTTTATCTTTAAGAAATGAAACTACAGATTTACACTGAATAGTAATACTTACTAGTTATACATTAAAATAGTTTTGTAAGAAAATAAAATAGTTAATTTGTCAAAGATTATAAACGACTTTAATTGTTAATAAGTTTGTTTGGAATCTAAAATAATGACCTTTCAATGTATCCCCCTTTTGTCTACAGATAGAAAGAACAAAATTAAAAATAAAAAATTAATAAATAATAAATTAGTGAATAGCTTCTATGTTTTCTGTTGGAAGTTTCTCTTAGAGGCGAGCACAAGAGGGAGGGAGATGCATATAAAAAAGATATTATAATGTTTAGTTATTTATTTTCTGTCTCTGAGTTGAAAAAGATAGAATGAGAAAGAAATGGAAGAGTGGATCATAAACAATGGAGTGGCCCCCGCTTTGAGTGTCTAACACTTTGGAACAAATGGACCAGTTATATAATATAGAGGCTAACCAGATACTTGTATCGGTCCGTGTCCAAGGCAATAATGTGTCTGAGTACAAGCTTGGGACATGGACAGACAGCGATCTCTGTACTTGGACCGATAAGTCAAACAGAGCTGGCGGACCCCCAGTGAGCCACTTCACCCCAGGCTGTGCTACGTGAACAGTTGGACGGATTAAGCCATATATATTATGTGGTCCGATAGTATCGCGCTTCTCTGTCCACCACCGCCACTTTTTGAACTGACAAATCTTTTCTGACAAATTTTTTACCTGAGTTATGTGAGTTCTACGGAATTTATTGTTCAATACAAACAACAAATACATGAACTCTTATTTAATATGTAAAAAATGTAGGTTGAATTTATTAATATTTTGTCATTTATCACGATCATCAGACTACTTTGTTTTGTATTCCTTTTCTACAAATTAAATTATTTATGTAAACAGGTCTTTTTTCTATTTTAATAAATTCATGAAATAAATAATTTATTATTTTTTATTTATATATTAAATAATTAACTCTATACACATTTTTGACTTGAATAATTCTCTTGAACTTTTCTAAAAGTGATAAAAATTTCTAAGAAAGTGTAAGTGAAATTTCATTCACGTACTTATACTTGACGAGAATTATTGATAAGTTGCACATAGAATAAGTTACAAGTTACACTTAACGAATTTAAATGATTTTGATAAATTCACCTCATTGGATGCAATGTGCAATATGTAGAAAATATTTTGTATACATACGCAATATGTATAATATATAAAATTCACATATATTCGTATGTAGGTAACTGTTTATTATAATAACGGTTGATCTCGAAATTCTTACTATTATTTGCATTACTATTCATACTAAAACTTAGATTTAAAAAAAAATCTGTATTGAACACTCATACAGTTTATTAGCGCCACATGCTAATTAAGCTATGTGGCTTTTACCACAAACAACACCTTGCAAGGTAGCATTAGATTGAAAATTTAAGGTCAGCATGCTGGATTCGATCCCGGGACCTAAACGTTGCTAATCCAGCGAGCTACCAAATTTCTCTTATTATTACAAATTTCCTTCAAACTTAGAATTTTTTAAATTTGACTGGTTTCGATATTATATGTATAGTTGGAAGAATCTAAGCGAAAAAGAGACAAATGAAGAAACCACAATCTTTCGCTCTCCCATAATCTACCCTAAAAGCTATTACTCAGAAAAATGTTTCAAGAGCATTTTATACCTAGTTAAGTGTACCCAGTATTATGGAAACTCGTTGAATTCTTTATTGAGAAAATCGCAGAAATCCGAAAAAACGTTGAAGTAAAGTTACATTTTCCGTCAACCAATTTTTTCGGAATGGAAATTTTGGCATAAAATTTAATTCTGATTAAATTAGAATAATAGAATATAGAATGTGACATAATTTTGAAGTACACTGACTTTGTTAACTAGCAAATAGTATGGTAGCATGTAAGAGAGTGACAGACTGAGCTGGCAAAGTGACGGTATTTGATGACTTTTTGATGTTTACTTGAATGATATACTTTGAATGAGTTGAGGAGTTGAGTCTAGCGTGCATTTCTATATACTTTCTCGACTTTCCTACTACTACTTAACTTCTCCTTCCAGTATCATGTTATGGTTAGATTGGTGGATTACTTTGTTCTTACGCTCAGAATCTTAACTATCAGCGGTAGGGAGACATATGGTACGGCTCATGTATGGATTGACGCAGCTTATAGGCGGCGTCTTATGATATGATCAGTCACGGTGATCCATTACATTTATATAGATGATAGGATTGTATGATGTATGGAAATTGCACTTTAAAGGGAACTTCTCTCTCCAAAATCGCATGTTTCAAATAAAAGTTATAGCTTGTTATATGTTTAGTTGATATATAACAAGGGATTTTAGGGGAACAATACAATAGGCTCCCTTCTAAGAGGTCATTTCACTATAATACCGATCTGAGACCTACAAAATACTAAGGACAATTAAATATGTCGGAAAATTTCTGAGCTTGAAGGAAAGCGGTTAATAATTGTTTGTTTTTTTTTCAAACCGCGACAATAGTTGTGGTCCAGACTTTTAGAATAGGTGGTCAACGGAGTGTACATTAGACTACTGGAAGAAATCAACAGGAGAATCCAGTATTTCAAATCAGATGTTATGGAAAATCCTTACAAATAATAATTTGTAATAAGAATTATAGTCTTGTCCGACAATAATGTTATAGCGAAGTCTCCTTGATATATATATATATACATATATATATTGTACAGATTTTCTTCAAGCTGGCTAAAACACCACTGCTACCTGAAACATCTGTGTGGCTCTCTTGACCTGTATATAGAATAAAGTCTCTATAAAATGTATTATGTACAAAGATTCTGAATGAGTGGTGCATAGTTGTGTAATAAAGTTTGCCTTTGGGTATTCTAAGCCCAAGTACTTGCATCAATTAGCTCTGCAGGTCCTATGGACTTATGAAAAAGAAAATAGCGATTCCCAACGAGAATCTTTAAATGGATAAATAATGAATGTTTTAAAAATAATAATAATTGATTTTTTACTTTCTCTTACTCCTAGTAAGAAGGAAGTATTGTAATCGTGTCAAATTTTCGATATCGACTTTTCACCGGAAATATCCGTTTTGAGGTCCCCTCAAATCCGGTTTGAGTCAACAAAAGTGGTTATTAGCAAATGGCATGTGTGTGTACAGCATAGCTCAAAAACGAAAAACCTTAGTAAGCTGAAACTTGACATTCCGTTTAGGTATCACCATGAGATCTGACAGTACTTATCTGTCAAAATTCTTCAACCGAAAGTACCACTTTGCTAGTTTTTTTTTTTTACTTTTTTGCGTTTTTCTCAAAAATGGCTCCGTTGATTTCCTTCAAACTTGTTATATCAACTACGCATATAAAGAGCTACAACTTTTATTTGTAATGTTTCTCTGGAAAAATTCATTTAAGGGCAGTTATGGGGGAGGGGTGGGGTTAGGTTTCAATCTAAAGTGCTATTTCAGTTTATTAGACAATTCTGTCATCTAAATTAGAATTGAATATGTTGTTAAAAATCCGAGTTTGAAAAATCGGATAACCGGAATTGCGTTTACTTTACCACTTTCTAAATGATTTTTTCACTATTTCGCGATTTTCTAAAAAATGGCTATACGATTTTCTTGAAACTTCTTATATAAACTAAACATACAAAGATCTACAACTTTTATTTGAAACATTTCTCTGGGAAAATTCATTTAAGGGCACTTCTCGGGGAGAGGTGGGTTATCTTTTTCTCTAAAGTGCTATCATAGTTGATTATACAATTCTATCATCCAATGAAAATTAATTAGAAATAAATAGATGGCCAAAATTCCGAGTTCCAAGGAAATTAGTAAACCGGATATGCGCTTTTACTGAACAGTTTTTTCAGTTTTTCGACGAATTTCATTAAATTATGTAAACAAACTATAAAATTTGAGAAAGTTGTGTGAGTGTTTCATACCTGGTTTTTATTTCTTCCTAGGAGCCCTTTCAGCTAACTGTCCTTAGATTTTTTTCTTCCTAGGAGCCCCTACAGCTGACTGTCCGGTGATGGACAGTGTTGCATGCAACGAGAGACATCGTCCGGAGTTCGGCAGTGCACAGGAGAAGGCTCCTGGCGTCAATGACCATAGATGTTGTCGCGCCTTAAATTTAAAAATAAAAAAAATAATAATAATAATTCGCTAATGGCCTGCGATGTCGATGCGAAAAAAAATAAATAATAATAATAATAATTGAGTCTTCTGAAGGCAATATTAAAAAAGACATCGAAATACTAAATGAATGCTTAGTTTCAAGATATTAGTTTCAGTATTTATGTAAAAATAATAATTTACCTGATGCAATTTTTGGTCCCTTCTAGTTGCAGGATGAATAAAAAAACGCATTCTAAAAAGTATATTCTATGTTAATAAGTTATTTAGTATATTGACAATGACCTTATTGTGTTTTATTTGGTTAACAAAACCATTCATATTAAATTATAAATAAATATGAAACGGTAACAATAATTTCAGAATCACTCTTTGTTATATTATGTTAGTGTTTACATAATGCGAATACAGAGTTAATATTATTTATCTTGACTGCGTGGAGTGATAACATCAGTGAGAGAAATTGTCGCTTAATCCTTGTGTGTAACTTTTACACCATAAGTTATAGTTGTATTTTGTACATGTAGCACCACTATCCCACTACGCCGCCCTATGTATGTATATAAGTCCTATAACCAGAAGGAATTCCGCTTTATAATTTTATAACATCCGTCATCTTTCAATGTTATTTATTCATGAGTGTACTATATGTGGTTGAAAACACTGGAGAGGATATAATATATATATCCATTTATATATATATATATAATAAATGATAAATTTTTCATTTATTCAAATTTAATTGAATATACTAAGAAACAAGACTAGAGACAATTTTATGCAATAAATAATATTGTTTATTTCAAGGTAAACAGAACATCATTGGGTAAAACTATCTATATAGAGGATTGTAAATGTTGAATCTTCATTACCTAGATTACATTTAATTTTAAATTTATTAATAATTCAGCAGATTTTTTTTCAGAACTATACAGGGTGACCAGAGTTATATGCTCCACCCACTTTTTTTTTAAACGGCGGGAAATTTCGAAAAAATAGAAAACACCTATTTAATCATTTTTAGTCTAGTTTATTTTCAGTGATTGATCCATTTTTTTATACCCCAATATCCCGAGATACAGCATCCAACTTTTTTTTTTCAAATGGAACATTATATTTTTTTTTGCATATTTTTATAGTAATTGAGCCTCTAAAAAAATAAAAATAAAAAAATTTAAAATCGGTTAGGTTTTTCAAAAGTTATGGTAATTTAAAATATGAAAAACAAATTTCAGTTTAATCTCAAAATTACCTTATTTTTTCCTTAAAGAAGCTCTTCAAACTGGGCACCATCAACGGATAGGCAAGCCAAAGCTCTGGACTCCCACGCTCTGTTTGTAGCAGCACTTAGGTGGCAAGTCAACATCTAGGCAGGCTAGAGTTATTCGACGTTCCATATCTTCGACTGAAGCCACGGGATTAAGGTTACTGTACACTTTGTTTTTTAGATATCCCCACAAAAAATAGTCCATTGGGGTTAAGTCCGGAGGTCGAGGTGGCCATTGGATCGGACCATGAGTTCCTAACCACTTTTCGTGGAAATTTCTGTCCAGGTAACGTCGAACAACTCTCGCATTATGTGCCGGGCAACCATCTTGTTGAAAATACATATCTAACCGACGTTTTAGAGGAACATCTTCAAGCAAAACTGGCAAAATGTCTCTTAAAAAAGTTAGATACCTTTCACCAGTTAAGTTCCCTCTGTAGAAGTATGGGCCGATTAGTTGGTTTCCTAAAACTCCACACCAAACATTTGTAGAAAAAACAACCTGATGGCGTGTGGCGAAGGTAACTTGTGGATTTTCTTCTGCCCATATTCTAAAGTTCCAACGATTAAGAAGGCCATTGTTGGTAAACTTTGATTCATCAGTCCATAAAATTGTGCATTTTTTGTGGGGATATCTAAAAAATAAATGTACAGTAACCTTAATCCCATGACTTCAGTCGAAGATATGGAACGTCGAATAACTCTAGCCTGCCTAGATGTTGACTTTGCCACCTAAGTGCTGCTGCAAACAGAGCGTGGGAGTCCACAGTTTTGGCTTGCCTATCCGTTGATGGTGCCCAGTTTGAAGAGCTTCTTAAAGAAAAATAAGGTAATTTTGACAGTAAACTGAAATTTGTTTTTCATATTTTAAATTGCCATAACTTTTGAAAAACCTAACCGATTTTAATTTTTTTTTTTTTTTTTTAGAGGCTCAATTACTATAAAAATATGCAAAAAAAAATATAATGTTCCATTTGAAAAAAAAAAGTTGGATGCTGTATCTCGGGATATTGGGGTATAAAAAAATGGTTCAATCACTGAAAATAAACTAGACTAAAAATGATTAAATAGGTGTTTTCTATTTTTTCGAAATTTCCCGCCGTTTAAAAAAAAAGGGGGTGGAGCATATAACTCTGGTCACCCTATATAATTAATTAAGTACTTTTGTTAAAAAAAAATTCAACAGACAAAAGTCATGTTTAGGATGGTCCTCCTTCACTGCATCCTTAACTTACTGTAATGTCGTTGGTATGGTGCGTTGTTTGTTGTGTAGTTGTAGTATGTAGTAGTAGCTTGTGGTATGAGCGGTTTTGTAAAAAGCTTGTGTGTATGTTTAAGATAGAGATAGAAGTATTGAGAAATAATCAAGCGATCATCACTGTTTTTTTATATAAAAAATATTAATCTCTATATGAATTTAAATAATTTACAATATCACAATATTATGTTTATAAAATAAATTATTTATCTAGATTAAATGCAAACACTTATGTTTTAACTTATGGCTGGCACTGATGCTAAGAGAGCAATTCCGGAGACAAGTGATCTGATTGAATGTCTAGTTTAGACTCGTATGGTTGAGTGCAGAATTTAAACTGTTTAAAGAATGCCCTGCTCTTACAAAACAGTTGGCCAAGTGGCATTGTATTACCCTAACAGATTCTTTTGCCTTTGTATCATTAATAGCAATGACCTTAAATTATAGTACCTGACTCTAAAATACATTACTTTTGCCAAAATTATTTTACTTAAAATATCTTTCAAAACTATTATTTTTGCATTTCTTTCTTCCACTACATTACTTAATATAATACTGAAAAGTTTCAATTCCATTCTTCCGCAGCAAAAAAAATAAATTTACCACATTAACGCCAGCTAGAAGGTGATTTTATCTGATTTGTGTGGCAGGATATTGATTAGATCCTCGCAGTTCCTAACGCTATATTTTTGCCATTCACACTGAGGGTTTACAATTAATAGAAGCTTCGCAGTTGTACTAACGTTACTGGAATTACACTGTTTGAATTTCCATGGAAAACAAACCCCACGCACTTGCAGCATATCACAGTGAGAGGAAATAATAAAGATCGTAACGTCGTTGGTTCACTAAATTTTCTTCCTGAGACATTAGACTAGAAAATGAAGTTTTAAAAGTGGTAAATGAAGCTAAATGAAAGTTCCATTTGCTGGAATTTCTGGTTCAAGCAGATCCTAATTAAACAGTCAGAGAATTTGCATCAGTTGAGAATGATGCAATTACTGTTTCTAAAAGGTTCTACAAACCAACGTCAAAGTTTTATAAATCTGGATTCTGCACGAGCTAAATTAGTTCAGAAATATATTACGAAATCTACAGTTACTTGTTGCATCTAAAAGATTATTTTTTTATTTTATTTTGCTTTATAGTTTTGTGTAGGCTGATTTATATTATTTATATTTGAATTATTTATATTTCGTATTATTTATAATTATTTTTGCTGCAAAGAGTGCAATTATAATTATTATACGAAAAGTTTCAGACTTATATAACACACTCCCAGAATAAATATCCCGGGGGTGTGGGGAACTAGGATTCGTGATTCTGCAAATAAAATACACCCAGTAAATGTCAAAGCACACTTAGTAAAATGTTACATATATTCTGAAAAGCATATACAGTAAATGGTTGCTATGACCAATCTGTTCGCTCAGGGAGTGACACAGATTGTCAATCGTCGCTCGTCGAGTAGAGTGGCCTGGCCCTCTTGCCTAGCGCACACTACTTATCGGTGATCGTTGTACGAACAAACGGCCTGGCTCTCCTGCCTAGCGCAGATGTCTTGAAACGGTGATCGCTGGATGAGTAAACGGCCTGGCTCTCTTGCCTAGCGCAGATGCTCTGAGAAGTTAGTTAAGGGCCTGCCTAGCTAGCGCCAAAACTATTAGAAGAGTTTCTAATCGCTGAGTACTTCTCTCTCTCCCTGATTATTCTGGTCGTGGATGGCCCCTTATATACGATTCTGAGGTGGTAGGGATGGTGTCCAGTAGGCGGGTCTAGCCGGTGAAAGTTCTCCCCTCTGTAGTGGAGTAGGAGAGTCCTAGTGTAGTGGGGGTGTGCCTCCCTAGTGAAAGGTCCACTTGGTGCAAACCTGGTGGCCGGGCGGAGAACTGTTGTTACACTTATAGTTTCTTTATTTTTGAAAATTATTTTTTGTTTTGATACATTTTTATCTATTATTTTTTTTTTTCCTCAACGTTTTATGACGAAGAATTATAAATTATTCCAAAAATACCCCCCCCCCCACTTAAATTTTATCTAATGCAATATAAACAGAATAATATCCACGAATTTTAATAATGATTTAGGTTGTCCAAAGAATGAGCAAAAAAGTAATAAACGAAATATCTCAACCTTAAATTTTTGGAGAAAAAGGAAATTAAAAATTAAAAAAAGTTTATAAATAATTATTATAACCTGACACTTAATTTAATGACAACATTCTCTGAATGAAAATTTCACAAAAAAAAAATACGAAAAATAAGTATACATAGAAAAATACTCTCCAAAACAACACTAGCGCCATTACAGGTTGATTTTTGTAAAAATTGTAATATATTGTAATATAAAACTTTTAAACGTAAAAATTGGTGTTGAATTCTGAATTAAAAGTGGTTTATTAGAATTTTTTCTTTATTAGATTTTATAACACTGGAATCCAAAAACTTGCTTGTGCCCAGTATCTTAGGAATAAGGCGTAACGAGCAGAAAAATTGTGATCTTTTCTGATAGCCAGGCCGCACTAAAGGCTTTGGAGGCGCACTGCATCATGTCGAGGATTTTGAAAGAATGCCATGAATAGTTGGAATTTCTGGTAAACCACAATAGCCTTCGGCTAGTTTTGACGAATATTTAATTATTCATGTTAAAATATCAGTAGAGCTTTTAATTATCATTACTATTATCACTAATACAGCAATTAATGTTATATGTTTGGCAATTGCTGACGAACATATCCAACATTTCTTTAATAAGAATTAATTTATCAATACTTTTACGTTGAAGGCGGGTTGCTGCGTCGTCAGATGCAAATACCTCACAAGAATCATTTCAAACCACAATAGCCTTCGGCTAGTTTGGGTGCCGGAGCACAAAGGCATTTAAGGTAACGAAGTGGCCGATAGGCTAGCAAAGGAGGGCGCCTCTGAACGTCCATTAGTCCTTAGCCTTTCTGCTGCATCTCGTACTGAACTTTAGACATAGCGGAAAAGATGACGCAATTAGAAGATATGCAAAAGAATATACAGAACGAGCGCCTAATGGGCATTATATACAAAGTGTATGGTCTAACCTAAAACAATGTTGTGGACCTGATACGTGTAAATGTTGTGTTATAGATGCTTTAATGTTTGAGATTGAATGCTATTTTTCCAGGGAAAGGAGGGGATAAGTTGGAAATGGATTAGAGAGGGGAACAAAGTTATTTTGTACATTTCAGTGTAAATTGTGATAGTGAACTAACATATCAACATCATGCCAAGTACCAGGATGTGATCCAGGTATGCAATTAACTACAACATTCTCGCTAAACAGCTACAGAACTAAACAACTTATAACTGGGCTCTCCGCTTGTAGCATTGAAAGCTTGTAGCATTGAAACATGACGTCATCTACTTGAGTGAAGAAGACTGGTTAACGTTTAACTGTCACGCTGAATTATGCAATACTTACTTCAACAAGAAAAAACAAGAACCAGCAACATCCGGCGAAATTAATCTACAATATTCAACCATCACTTGTGAAAAAGTTGTTCACAAAGTTATTGTATTCCGAGGTAAAAACCATCAAGGCTAGAAACAATTCTGCATTATCCACCTCCAAAGATTACTTTGCTACGCAATGAATACTTCAAACTAGCAAGTTTATATGAGTATGTACTCAATCAATTAAATTATATAAAAAAACTGAACCCTGCAGGAGGCGCACCTAATTTTATGACTCACGCTCCGCACTTAAAAATATAAGTTTTTTTTGTGTGTCTTCTTAACAATATTGTATTGTAAAACTTTAAATTCCTTTTAATTTATTTAAAAGCATTACATGGTATAAAAAGAAATTAATTATAAATATACACGAAATGAAATCATCAAAATAATTATTCATGTTAAAATATCAGTAGAGTTTTTAATTATTATCACTAATACAGCAATTAATGTTATATGTTTGGCAATTGCTGACGAACATATCAAACATTTCTTTAATAGGAATTAATTTATCAATACTTTTACGGTGAAGGCGGGTTGCTGCGTCATCAGATGCAAATACCTCACAAGAATCATTTCAAAAAAATCTTTTGATGGAAATTGTCAGGCGAAACAGTTCCAACCCCAGTGCCATCTGTGCTTACAGACAGATCTTCTGTGTTTAAGTGATTAGCTTCCACAACAACTGCGAAGTAGAACAAACCAAGAGTAGCTAGAAATTCTTTGACATAGTAAATTTAACGTCTCTTTCGCTGAAATATTGCTCCTTCATAACTTCTATCGGTTGGGTTGTACACAGCGTAATAATATTAAGCATTTCTTAATAAAAAGAATAATGCCATAGTTCTAACGGATATAGTGAAAAGTCAGTATAAGTTATGTAAGTTTTTTTGTTGAATTATTTATTATATTATATTTTTATAAGGAAAAATAAAAAAAATTAAAAAAATAAGTTTTATTTTTCCCCCTTCACATATGTTGTCAAAGAAAAATAAAGGAGGAAATCTAGACAAATTCATGTTGTTTTTTACATGTTTATTTATTTTATAACTCAAAGGTTTCATGGTGAGCATTAATACCACCCATCAGCCACAATTTTTTAACCATTGTATGTATTTCTTGCAATATATCATTTTTTTCACATTCAATATTAAATAAAGATAATGAGTCACTTAGTGCAGAGTCTAAAAATTCATTAAAAATATAATTAATATCATTCGCTTTAAAATATCAGTATGTTTAATCACAGTGCTAACATTGCGAGGAATGCCTGGGAATACATTTGCAACATCTCCAATATATTCACTTTTGGACGTACACTCATCTATTTTATTCACATAAAAATTCTCGTATATAATAAAATGATTACCTGTATGGGAGGTAAATATACCGTTTACATTATTGCTTGATATAACTGATAAAAGTTTACTACAATCCATTTGTGAAATCAAATGTAAACTAGGATAATCTATAATATATATCTGTCCACCAGTAAATAAAACTATCTCATTATTCGGTCTTTGGTAGATTGCATCAACTTTAACAAAAATGGTAGGCAAAAAAGTCAACCATCTGGTAATTGGTATAAGGAATTTTAAATCACCACTTGTTCTAATGTTTAACTGGAGAGGCACATTTCACACTAATTTATTGTAAAAAATAAATACTCGCTTATTAATCAGTAAATAATTGTGAATAATTTTTTTATAACGACAGATATCTGTATTTAGTGGTACACTACCAGAAGGTTTGTCTGTTGGAGAAATTGTGGTAAGTGGTGTCGGCGGTCCATACAGCAATTGTATTGCATTAATTTCTGGAGTAAAGAGGTCAATATTAGTAATGTTTGTAACATTTGCCGGGAAAAAAATAGTATGGATTCATTGAAGATTCACTATTTGTTGTATGCTGCAATCCTAAAGCGTGTCCAATTTCATGAATCAAAATTATGTGAAGTGATACAGTTGATGGGGGAGGAATGATGATAAAGCAACATGCCTATCTTTCTTTTCATCTATATGTATTTCCACTTGTTCCCGGTTGTGACTGGGAAATTCAGCATGTGTGGTAGAAAATTATCTTCAACACCACATAGAAGGTTTGTTAAGTAAACTTACGGTTGCTGCATTTTCATAGCCATCTGCAGGTGACGAATGTAATGTCTGTAATACCTTTAACGCACTATTCACCGCAGCTGAAGTTTTCATTTTCAGTTAAATAACCGTATGTTTGTAGATAACGAATCGTTAAGTAATTATACGCCAGTACTTGGTTAATGATTAAATAACACAAATAAATTAAATAAAACATTATGCCAAAAGCTTGTTCACAATAATGACTGTATTTTCTCTGATCCAATAAGCTTTTTATATATAGCTTGTGAAAAGGAAAAAACTGCTTTTTAAAGAAAAAAAAATCCTTTATTAATTAATTAAATTGTTTTTATTTATCCATGATGGTTTAGAAAACCTAACCACTGTACAAGCACTTTATTATCTTTTCCTTTTTAATTTTTTCTTCCAGATAGACATTTATGTATCTTGCTTTCTGCAATTCCTCATTATAAAATGCTTCCTGAATAAGCTGACCTGTCATATCTTGTAATAGATAAGTGTATGGCGTAGTTTTACGAACTGTTTTAAATTTAAATATCTCAGCTGACCAATTGGGGGTACATCCTTTGTCGAACACAGTTCTATTCTTCGAAATGCGTACATAGTCTCCTTCCTTAAAACGTTGTTTATCTTTTCGCCGCCCATCTTTGGCGGAATACACTGTAGTCAAAATAGATGAGTCATTCTGAAGGTTCTGGTTCACTTCTGAAGGTTTCATTCCAATTGTAGGATGCACTTTATTGTTGTAGTTCTGTATTAAATCAGGCAATTGATTTATATATTTATAACTACCTTGTAAACGAAATAGGCAATACAACATAGATTTAAACGTTCTATTAAGTCATTCTACAATAGAACTTTTCAGTTGGCTGTAGCTTAATATTGTATAGCTTCATGAGCTTGTTGAATAGAACATTGTAGAATTCCTTCCCATTATCTGTTAGAATATTATTAGGCACTCTTCCACTTGATTTAAAAATTGTTTGCACTGCTTTAGCAACATCCTGTCCGGTATTCGATTTTACAGGTTTCACGCAAGCATACATTGAAAAACAATCAATTACGGCCAATATATACTAATGTCCGTTATTTTCATGTGCGTATGGAATCATTTTAATCAAATCCAGCTGTCATAGATCGTCTATACCCTTAGGAAGAATAAGTCGTCGAGAATAACGCACACGCGCCGGTTTATGAAGCTCGTTGACTATTGCAGCAGATGGCTATGAAAATGCAGCAACCGTAACTTTACTCAACAAACCTATATGTGGTGTTGAAGATAATTTTCCACCGCAGATGATTGACATTAATAAAAATAAATGGCGTAATCTTACTCTGACATGGGCAATTTACCCGATTAAATACTTTGCAATAGCTGAACAAGCGTTTTCCATTTCTACCAATCATTCGGGATTACATTTCATACATAATGAAAATATACCCAATATTACTATCTCATTTGGTAATAAACGACATCTCTCCATACAAATAGGTTGAAATTTTGTTCTTATACTTTTGATGGTTTTGGCGGTGTGTTGGCTCATGCTGAATTTCCCAGCTTCAACCGTGAACAAGTGGAAATACATATAGATGAAGAGAAAGATTGGCATATTGCTTTATCATCATTGCCTCCCCCATCAACTGTATCACTTCACATAGTTTTGATTCATGAAATTGGACACGCTTTAGGATTGCAACATACAACAAATAGTGAATCTTTTATGAACCCATACTAATTTTTTTCCGGCAAATGTCACAAACATTACTAATATTGACCTTTTTACTCCAGAAATTAACGCAATACAATTGCTGTTTGGACCGCCGACACCACACACTCCAATTTCTCCAACAGACAAACCTTCTGGTAGTGTACCATTAAATGCAGATATCTGTCGTTTTAAAAAAATTATTTACAATTAATAAACGAGTATTTATTTTTTTCAATAAATTAGTGTGGAATGTGCCTCTCCAGTTAACCACTAGAACAAGTGGTGATTTCAAATTCCTTATACCAATTACCAGATGGTTGACTTTTTTGCCTACCACTTTTGTTAAAGTTGATGCAATCTACCAGAGACCGAAGGAAAGGATAGTTGTATTTACTGGTGGACAGACATATATTATAGATTATCCTAGTTTACATTTGGTTTCACAAATAGATTATAGTAAACATTTAACAGCTATATCAAGTAGTAATGTAAACGGTATATTTACCTCCCATGCAGGTAATACGTTTATTATATACGACAATTTTTATGTGAATGAAATAGATGAGTGTACTTTCAAAAGTGATTATATTGAAGATGTTGCAAATGTGTTCCCAGGCATTTCTCGCAATGTTAGCACTGTGATTAAACATACTGATGGCCGTTTATATTTTAAAGCGAATGATATTATTTATATTTTTAATGAATTGCCCTGAAATAGTACACGAAATTATTATTTATATTTCCCAGCCCAACTTTTTCATAAGTGATGGTTGAATATTGTACATTAATTTTGCCGGATACTGCTGGTTCTTGTTTTTTCTTTTTGATGTAACCTTGTTTCTGGTTGGGACTGGGAAATTCAGCATGAGCCAGCACACCGCCTAAACCATCAAAAGAATAATAACAAAATGCGAACCTTTGTGATGCAGAGATGTTGTTTATTACCAAATGAGATAGCAATATTAGGCATATTTTGATTATGTATGAAATGTAATCCAGAATATTTGGACCAAATGGAAAAGCTTGTTCAGCTACTGCAAAGTATTTAATCGTGTAAATTGTCCATGTTAGAGCAAGATTATGCCATTTATTTTTACTAATGTCAATCATCTGCGGTAGTAAATTATCTTCAACACCACATCTAGGTTTGTTATGTAAGGTTACGGTTGCTTAATTTTCATAGCCATCGGCTGGTAAAGAATGTTATGTCTGAAATACCTTTAACGCACTATTCACCGCAGCTGAAGTTTTCATTTTCAGTTAAATAACCGTATGTTGGTAGATAACGAATCGTTAAGTAATTATACGCCAGTACTTGGTTAATGATTAAATAACACAAATAAATTAAATAAAACATGCCAAAGCTTGTTCACAATAATGACTGTATTTTCTCTGATGCAATAAGCTTTTTATATATAGCTTGTGAAAAGGAAAAAACTGCTTTTTAAAGAAAAAAAAATCCTTTATTAATTAATTACATTGTTTTTATTTATCCATGATGGTTTAGAAAACCTAACCACTGTACAAGCACTTTATTATCTTTTCGTTTTTTTATTTTTTCTACCAGATAGACATTTTTGTATCTTGCTTTGCAATTCCTCATTTTAAAATGCTCCCTGAATAAGGTGACCTGTCATATCTTGTAATAGATAAGTGTATGGCGTAATTTTACGAACTGTTTTAATTTTAAATATCTCAGCTGACCAATTAGGCGTATATCCTTTATCGAACACAATTCTATTCTTCGAAATGCGTACATAGTCTCCTTCCTTAAAACGTTGTTTATCTTTTCGCGGAATACACGTAGTCAAAATAGATGATTCATTGTTTTTGTTCACTTCTGAAGGCTTCATTCCAATTGTGCGATGCACTTTATTGTTGTCGTTCTGTATTAAATCAGACAATTGTTTTATATATTTATAACTACATTGTAAACTGAATTGGCGATACAACATTTAAACGTTTTAATTAATCGTTCTACAATAGAACTTTTAATTTGGCTGTAGGTGCTGTAACAAGCTTCATGAGCTTGTTGAATAGAACAGTGTAGAATTCCTTCCCATTATCTGTTTGAATATTATTAGGCACTCTTCCGCTTGATTTAAAAATTGTTTCCTTTGCTTTAGCAACATGCTGTCCAATTTTAGATTTTACAGGTTTCACCCAAGCATACTTTGAAATACAATCAATCACGCCAAATATATGCTTATAGCCGTTATTTTCACGTGGATATGGAATCATTTCAATCAAATTCTGCTGCTACAGATCGTCTATACCCTTAAAAAGGATACGTCGTCGAGGATAACGTACATGTGATAGACATTGTTATACTAAATGTTCATTAAAAATTGTTTTAAGTAAAGAGGCAGTAATGGGAGTGTTTGGTTGCAGTACATTTATTCTATTTGCTATAACTTCAAATAAATTATGCGCATATTTATTTGCGCTCTCCACGACTCTTCATACACATGAAAAAGAAAATGTTTGTCGATATATTCCTTCTCAGCCAATTGGGTATGAGTTACATACCGTTCTTCCAAATATCTCCTTTTCACAGCGTCAGATTGATGTATTGGATCATTAATCCAGTAATGTTGATATGCTCCTTATCATCACCCCACGCCTTTTTTTCAACGGTCTACCAAACTTATCTATAGGCATGTTTGTTGGCTGGCAAAACAATAACTAACTGTTTTCTTAATAAGTTCAATAAATTATATTAGCTTCTCTCAATTCTTCTATTATAGATTGAACCTCTTTTCATGCCCAGTATGACCAGCGCTTATAGATGCATAAAGAAGTCGTAGGCGATCCACTAATTCATTGTGATCGTTCCAGTATTCATAAATACTTTGCCCTCTCGAATACTTGTCCCAGAAGTTTGTTTTGACCTTGTCAGATATCTTTTAGATTTTGTTGTAGCTGGAGTTGAAGGAAGTGGTGGTGGAGTAAACAAAGTTTCCAGTAATACTTAGGAAAAGGATTTAGAAAATATAGGTGCAATTGTATTTCTATATTTCCAGCCTTTGTTAGAGCTTATGATTTTTCCTTCACTAAAGTGTTGTTTATGAGCATTACTTATTTCCAAAATTTCCAAAATAGTTCTGCAAATCCTCTTGTGAATAATGCGTAGATTGTTTAGGGAACAATAATTGATAGAGATCTGACATACCTTGAGACCACTTATCGTCTACACTAATATCATTTCCATCTATGGTTACAGTTGCATTTCCTATCACCATAACCCCAGTAGGTAGTACTCGAATGCCATACCTAGTATACATATCACTAGTTTTTGAAGCCATTATTTTGAATAAATAAGGTTGGATCAGAAGACCAATCCTTTCTTCTTCTTGCAAACTTTGTTGTAATATTTCCTTATCAAGTTTTTGTATCTGATTTAAAGGAGAACTCTCCTCTTCTACAACTTCAAATGTCTCTTCTTGTTTAATTGGGAAAGTATGTGTCTTGGGGTAGACGTATGGGTTCTGCAATTTTGATTGCTGCATTCCGTTGGACACAGCTATGGGAATGGATCTTCTTTGAAGATTCCATTGTTGTGAAAGCCTCTTTTTTTTACAACCACTGAAGGTGACAACTTTTCTTCTTTGGTTCAATGATTGAACCAGCTCCTGAAGTGGTTTAGTAATAGGTTTAAAACTCTTTTCAAGCTCCTCTTCCGATAATTGTACGCCTCGCTTAATGCTTTTAACTTATTGCGTAACATTTTAGAGGTTTCAATAAGTTGCTTAGCAACCTTAGGATCCATGATAGACTGATGGAAATTTCTATAACTGTCAGGTTATATATAGATAAATGTGTCCAAACCTTTACGAAATCTACCATTGATCAAATCCCTTGGTTTTATCTATAGTAATAAATCCATGCGGTTTATCCCAACAGGTGTAACACATATGTTTAAATTTATCAAATGATATGTCTGGTGAACTAATGTGATCACTGTAAACGTGTTTCAAATTCAAATCGTCCTGTTGGAAAAGCATAATAAAATTAGCATTATCCCGTTTAAGGTCTTTAGGTATTCGGGCATAACTCTGGGTCAAACAGAAACAGTCTATCAATTTATGACGGCTCATGCTGAAATATTGTCTGATAATATCTTGTTGATCCATCGCAATGTCGTCGAAAATAATAATAGAGTTTGTTTCAGCCACCTCAGGTGTAATTACCTGTTGAGTATCGTTTAATGTGTAAAATCCTATTTCTGGCACTAGTTTGAACACTTTTTCTAAATATATATACTTGTCCTGTTGAAGCGACCTACTACAAATGTAGACTTTGCAAATTTCAGTAATAGCAAACAACTCATAAGATTGGTTTTACCACACCCCGATGTTCCACAAATCAACGCCCGCATATTATTTGATAATAATGTACCATGCCGAGTCGTATGTTCAGCAGACGATGAATCAGTGAGTAGGTTAAAAATAGGTAAACGTTCACTTTGCTCCTCCAAACGCACAATAATAGGAACAGCACAGCTATATAAACACGATCACGTTCTAACTAATTTCAGTATAATGAAAAGAAGAACTGTTGGAAGAGGACTTATAAATTCAATGGTTAACAAATTACCATTTGAAGTGCATATACCTGGTTATAGATTTTGCGGGCTTGGAACTGGATTACTGGAACTGAGGCGTGTAAAGAACACGATATTGCATACTCGAGACATAAGGCCAATCTGATACTTGCAGAGAAAGCTTGGCAAAGAGCAAAGGCTAGTGACGCATCTTTTGGTGAAAAAGCAGCTGCTTAGGCAGTTACAAACGCTATTAAAGCTAAAGTGAAATTAGTGAAGATTTTATAAAAGGCGTGTAACATCACCTTCATCATCAATTAGTGTTGCCTCAAAGAAAGAATTAAAAAAAGCTAAAGTTTATGTAATAAAAGTAAAAACTTCAAAAATACCAAGAGTGCTTCCAGTACCAAGGACTGGAGGAATTCTTCCATTTCTAGTACCCCTATTCGCAGGACTATCTGCGTTGGGGAGTTTAGCTGGTGGAGCAGCTGCGATAACAAAAGCAGTTAAGGATACCCAAGCTGCGAGAGATCGTTTGGAGGAAATGAGAAGACATAATAAGAAAATGGAAGAGCAGCAAATTGGTGTAGGATTTTACCTTAAACCATATAAGAAAGGTTATGGACTTTACATAAATAAACAAGATTGATTACTCCCCAACAAAGCGCTCACAAATATAGAATTGATGAAATTCACCAAAAACGTACCTTATTTTAGAGGGGTATACATGCGAGATACTTTGCCAAAATTACCCCATAAAAATGAATACACTATCGTAAATTTAGATTCAATAAAGAACAGGGAACCCATTGGGTTGCATATATTAAAAAGGGTGATTGCGTCAATTATTTTAACCCATTTGGCAATCTCAGTCCTCATTGGAATTATTACATTACTTCAAAAACTGTAACGTTACATACAATCGGCGTAGATATCAGGAATGGAATACACCTTATTGTGAACATTTATGTTTAGAATTCCACTATAACAATACGTCATAAAGATGAAAGATTTTAGTCATGTCTTATACGTTCACCTTTACAGGTGCATTCAGCGTTCTAAATGCAAATATATTTCCACCGATTAGTTTATCAGATGGAGGTAATTACAGCATTTCAATCGTAGCTTTCAATCGTACAACTCTATACCGAATGTAATTGAAAATGCTATAATAAATTTCACTATGGCAACAAAGTGATTGAAATGCCTATGGGTACTTATGAGATTGAAGCTTTAGCAGACTACTTGAAAAAGAATATTCGATCTCCTGATTCATTAAAACTGAAGGGGAATGTGAACACCTTAAAAGTTGAACTTATGTTCACCCAACCAGTTTATTTCAACAGAGAACACAACATTGGCACTCTACTTGGATTTACACGACATAAAGTATTAAATAAAATGGTTATTCACAAATCTGATGAATTAGTGAAAATTCACAGTGTAAATACTGTTGCTATAAACTGTAATATAGCCTCAGCTTCGTACAGAAACGGAGAACCTGGGCATACATATATGAATTTGCCCCTACAGTTCCGCCAGGTTATAAGCTGGAGCATGAGCCGTCTCCAGTCATTTATTTCCCAATAACTAGAGACACAATTGACATTATTAGGCTAACTCTTACAGATCAAGATAACAATATAGAGGATTTTCGTGAAGAAGTGATACGATACGTTTACATTTGAAGAGAAATGGGTATTGACTTCCAAAAGTATAAAAGCAGGTATGTTAGAAGTATATCACACAGTATTGAACATAGTTCCCAGCGTTCAATAACACCTGCAAACGTTAGATTTTTACAAGAAATAGGATTATTAGTTAAGCCGCAATGGAAGAAATATTGAATGTAAATGAGGGAATAACACTCGAGGAGAGAATAATTAACTATGAGTATCACACGCATCAACCGTACACACAGTCTCTGGACAATTCCGATGAAATCATTATTGCAGTACAACAACAGGACATTTTAACAGTGCCTTCAAAGAGTTTTCTCTACATTCAAGGACAGCTGGAAACCGCAGCACCACCATCGCCAGCAGACGCCACTGCGAGATTGGTGAGAAACGCAGCTTTCATGTTTCCATACTTTCATGTTCTTGTTTGATAAAATCAAGCATCAGTTTGCAGACCACTTCGGCAACCCCGGCATTCCAAGCACACTGAAGGGGTATATATCATTTAATAGTGATAAAGGTAAAGCATTGGAAATAGCTAGGTGGATGCCTCCTACAACAAACATTTAGCTTACCGATGATCATGGCAATTTTGATTGCTGCATTCCGTTGGACACAGTTATGGGTTTCTTTAAAGAATATAACAGAATAATTTTGCAAGGGAAACATGTATTAATATTGCATAGAAGTAGAAGTGATGATGATTCTATTATAATTTCACATGAACTATGCAAGCATCTATTAAGCTTAAATCTGTGCAATGGAGAATTCCATATGTCAAAGTATCTGATCAACAAAGGCTGGAGTTCTTGAACTTTATCAACAAAGGAAAGTCCGTGCACATGGCATTTAGATCTTGGGACATGATTGAATATCCAGTCTTACCTACTACTAATAAGCATACTTGGACATTGAAAACTACTACAAATTTGGAAAAACCTCGATATGTAATTATAGCATTTCAAACCAACAGAAAGGGCAACAAACTAGCAGATCCAACAATATTCGATCAAAATAATATTAATAATGTTAAACTACACCTAAATTCAGAAGTTTATCCTTATGATGACAAATATTAATTTTCCTAAAAATTATTTCAGTTTCCTATACTACATATATCAAAATTTTCAACACAGCTATTATGGAAAACCAAACCAACCTCTCATGTCTAAAAATAGCTTTAAAGATTTCACGCCAATTATTGCAATCGACTGTTCACGTCAGTCGGAGACCATCAGATTATCCTCTGTAGACATTAGATTGGAAATAGAATGCAGGGAGCCGTTTAAATCAAATACAACGGCCTATGCATTAATTTTGCATGACACTTTGGTACAATATATTCCATTGTCCGGGATAGTAAGAAGATTATAAGAGAGGGGTAATAAGAAGGGAGAATTGGAATAAAGAGTAGCAGTGTATGAAAGATAAGCTAGTCATAGTTTTTCATCTACTACATACACGTCTTATATAATGTGGACCGTCATCGCAGTGGTAGACGTCCAAGGTTACTTGGACTGTAATAAACAGTTTCTTATTAAAGAATGTGGTATCGTGATTTGGCTGGAGGCGTGAAACATTTTATTTTTAAGCCGTCGAATTACGGCAACCCCAATTCGACGACTAATCGCTGGGTCTACAAAAGCTTACATGGCATCAACTGGACTGATGGGGATATCGACTTCATCAAGTGCAAAGAGGTTCTCAGACGAGAAACTCAAAGCTATCGTCACATATTCTGTAAGGGGGAGGGAAAGGCTACATTCCTGGAAGATGCCATTGACAAGACGGTGTACAACTTAGAGGGGTTCGACTGTCCAGCCATTAAACATGTAGGTGTGCAACAATTCTTTACAAAATGTAACTACCACACGCAGGAAATCGTTCAGTTGCGCTCTTCATATTGCCAAACGGTTGGCATCATGGATGGTAAATAACTACTCTAAAGTGGACTTCACTAACAGCTATATGAGAGCTCACATTTAAGGGGTGGAAGATAGGAAAATTATCGTCAGAATTGCTAGCCTTAAATGGCTTTGTGACGAACACTCGAAATAGCGGGAGTGTGTTTACTGCGGGCTTACTCTCCGTGAAGGTTCATTGCGCAGAAGTGTGTGTGTGCGTGCAAGCTACATAAAAGACAAAATAATATGTGCATTAAAAACAGAGATTAAGTAATCTTTTTTTTATTATGAAAATAAAAAAATGTTATTTAGAATAAAAATAAAAGTCAAAATGACAAGTGCATTAAAAAAGAGGATAATGTAATCTTTTTTTTTGTATTTTTTGTTTTTTATGAAAATAAAAAAAAAGTTTTTCAGAATAAAATGTTTTATTTCTTTTTATTACAAAAAATATTACCCATATATACAAGATTAATGCATAAACAAAATACAAGTAAGTTTTTATTATACAATACTTTTATATTCAATAGCTTGCATTTTAATACCATCAGCAAGAATCACCCTTTTGTCATCAAATGGAGACAAAGATACATTGTTTATGTCAACTGTACAAACATTATGCGCCTTTGAATGACACTCATTAAAGTTTGTTTTGCTTTATTAGAAAACAAGCAGTCAACCTAATCCTGAAAACTGATTGACCTCTGTACAGAATTTGTTTTAACCCCTTTTATTTTCTTTATAGTTTTCACCCCATCTATATCAATGGCATACATTTTTGCTCTGAGTGCTACAAAACCTCTAATTATCTTCCCTGCTACTTCATCTTTAAATTTCCCCATAATCTTTTTATTCTTTATTGAAAAACATGAATGATCTTGAGGATAATCTGAGGTATCCATATAATCTAGTAAACTCAACAAATCATCATACAAATCATGCGTTTTTATGTAATATACAAAAGAATCACTATCCATATACATTAATGTCAACCTTTCTGGACCGTATTTCGGCAACATAACATTGTAATGATAGTCAAACATAATAGTTTTAGAAAGGTTAAGTATGCTCATACCTGCAAAGATCGGCTTATTAAATATTAGCCATATGGATGGCTGCCAAATATTGTGCGATCGATAAAATCTGGTCTAGCTATTAATCTTTCAATTTTTTTAGCATCTGAGACTAATTGTATATTAACGCGCTTGGGTATATTTTCCATAGTTTTCCCGAAAATAGCGTTATTCATAAGTTTAAAGAAATCTTTTTCAAAATCGTTTATCGCTTTTTTTCTAAGTTCAGCATTAAAATGAACATATGAACTTAACCATTTCGACTGCTGAAACTTTAATACACAATTGATTTTGATCAATTTCAATCCATGTTGTAGCGCTTGTTGAAGAGTTACATAATGAACAACATAGTTAATTCTATTCCCTAAATGTGGTGTTAATTTTTTCTGTTTATTATTGTTATTGTTTCTGGTAAAAATGGAAGGTCATTGTGTAACTTGTGCAGTTCACTGGGGTACTCCAGATCAACATCTAAAATGTATCCATCATCATCATCAACATTCAACAATTCCAAGTTAATAGTGTCTGGAGGTATCCAACGGAAACGTCCCCTTGGTAGGGACATTGTCATACAGATTGGTACAATCTTGATAACTTATAAACGAACTTTCCTTATTTGAATCATAATAGTCATGTAAGCGTTATTTGCAATGGCGTATCTATGAGATGCTTGACAAATGCCTCCCCTAATACCCCTTTCTAATAGTAAAATCATATTGTAATCAGTAATCAGTTCAAACATACATTTGTATATTTAAGCATTGCATCGAACATTAATCCAGTATTGTAAAGTAGTGGCATGGGTCAAATTTATGATTGTTTAGCGTAATAGTTAGAAAATGTTCAAACACGTCACAGAGTTGTAACACGTCTAATAGTGGATATGATCACTATATTCCCCCAGTGTAGTAAAACTAAAAGTGTTCCATACTTTAATAGCATGTTCATAATCCTCATCACTGACATGACATTGATTTAGCCTACTATAAAACTTTTCTTTAGACGCAAGGGACGTTTCTTCAAGTTTTTCCCAGTCGGTTATATATTCATATGGAAACACATCTTTCCTAGATAGTAAGGTCATTTGTTCATCTTTAAAAAATTTTGCAACCTCTGGTAAAGAAAGCAGATTTTTAACCAATGAATCCAAACTGGAGGACATAAATCGATTGATGTCCAAGAATCTTAGTTTGATATCTTTGTTTATATATTTAGAAAGAAATATATTTTTCACCACTACTAGTTATTAGCTCAATAGGTTGCTCGTCATAACCTAACTCTCTAACAATAAAATGGCTATCGTATCCGCTTAAATTGTGCAGTAATACGGGTATAAATGAGGGATTTCTATGTCTGAGATTGCACCTTTTATGCGCTGCCCCCTGTATTTACCTGATATATGACTATGATCATGTAGTTTATCGTTATCGTCATTTGTAAATGGTTGATTACACATATAACAATTGGTTGTAGTTTCAAAAGATATAATTTCATCTTCAGTTAATGGACTCATAGGTGAATTTGAATTGTATAACCTTGCTATTTTCTCGGCAAGTGTATGCAAATACATCATAAAGTGTGATATTGCGTCTCTCTCTCTCTGTAGACATATGGTTTCTTCGGTAAGGAAGATGGTATATTACTCACGTCTGACGATTCTTTCACATACACGCAAAAACTCATTGGAATGTGCTGGTTATAAATATGTGTAAAAGTCTTGATAGGATTATCTGGACAGCCTGAGACAGGTTGTAAAATAGCTTCAAAATCTGCATATATTAAAAACGTATTTTCAAATTTTAAATACGGTTCCTTTAGCGGCATTTCGATTCGTGCTACCTGATATTTGTTACCGTATTTCTGATGTTCCTTCAGTTTGTCTTCTTTCCTCACACCTCCTTGATCATCAAATTTGGAAAAACACATTTTACAAATTGCAATAGCACATTTATGTTTTGTTAAATGGTGTCGAATAAGTTTGTCAAATTCTATGATATATACATGATGTATTGTGCCTGAGTGATCATTAATGAGGAGTAGATCTCTATGATCTGGTAATTCTTGTTTTACCACTTTCAAGCGATATACGTCATAATTTTCTTTAAGTCAAAACACATTTTTGGAAATACTGTTCACTTCCGCAAATTTTGATATAAGCGATATTGGCGTTGGAAAAAGTATACAACTGAAATCACATCGATGTAATATTTTTTTATATTTACTAACTCTATTACTATTTTTAGAGTTGTTAAACTTGCAAAGTACCGAATATCTGAAACATTCCTCATCATTATAATTTTGGACTTTTTTACAAGCTTTCCTGTTTTCTGTCGCTGCTGGTAGTGGTATATAAGAGATTCCTTTAAATGAAAGAAGTGAGTAGTTATTTATTCGCAGTCGTAGTCCATCTACAGACTTCAGAGTCCATCCGCTGTTTTTCATTTGAGCCTCTTCTTTCTCTGTTAGTATTGTAGCTATCACATCATCTATGTATGCTTCGAGGTTGGACTCTTTATAAATGGGCTTGTTTTTTGTTTTGAATGATCGATCAGTTTCCTCTAGTTGAATGTTTATAAATACACATTCCACCATTATATTAATTTTCAAAGCAGTATATTCATCAAGTAAATGTGTAATTTGCGCTATAATTTTCTCACGAACACTAGCTAAGAAAAGGGGTAAATCATTGCATTTGTTACTACGGAAAAAATATGATTTCGATCTATGCTTGAAAGCTGTTTCATACTCAATAATATCTTCACTAATTAATTTTTATTTTTTTGGTCCCCAAAAGTTTACTTTAGGGTTTGGGGGCTCACCACATATCGATTCATGTCTAACTCCGTTGTACCGATTGGTAAAATTATGTTGACAATGTTTACAAGTGTAATATATTTGACATGTACGTGAATGTCGCTTATGATTTTTATGTGACATTAATTTTTTTACATTTAACGCATTCAATCATGTCGGGCTGTCTGTTCATGGCCAAGGCAGTTTCGTTAAATACTAGTTCCCAGCCGTTACGAAAGGCGCGATCAACTATTAGTTCATCTAATTGGGAAATACACCAGTTACACGATTGTGCTACACTAATAGTAGATAATGACGTACACAGTATGAGCATACTAGAGATCTCAGTGTTTTAGATCTGTGGCATAATATATGTACTAGGGTTAATGACTTTGTTTTTGTGAAAACTCGTAAGATAAACAAAAACAAGGGTTCAAGAGTTGAGATACGTCACGATGATTCATTAAAAGAGAATAACATATTTCTATTACTTATTACCATGTATTTACCTTAATAATTAAACAGGTTAGTTTGAGTAAGTATTACCTTTTAACTTAATTATTAAACAGTTAGTTCGAATACGTATTACCTTATTATCTATAGTACCTACTTTTTTTTTTACCAGATGAGAGAGAGGAAGTCAAGAGAAAGAGATGTTTGATTACATATTAAAAATCTCGTATTATCTTAGCCTCGAGGTCAAGGATAGGATGATACACACTGCTCCAAACACGACAATTTATATTATTTTAATTATATTAAAATAATGCTAAATTATCGTATTACCTTGACCTCGAGGTCGAAGATAAGATGATACATAGCTGCTCTGCGATATATATATATATACGTAAAACATTGTAATTAGTTGTTTTTTTCAATAATAGTTAATTAAAACCTTCTTATCAGCTTAAATGTTAAGATATTGCTTCAGATTCTCTTTCTCTCAACTTCCTCTCTCTTATCTGGTGAAAAATACGTACTATAGTTATGTGAAAGCAGTAATAAATTAAAAAAAAATAAAACTTTTTTTTAAATTTTATTATGATTATTTAAACAAAACTACTATAAAGCTAAACAACTGACATGGAACACGCGCATGCGCAGGCACTCCACGGTAAATTTACAGGCGAGATCTTTTACTACATATGAACGAGTAGCAGCGGTAGTCTACTAGTATAACCGTCTGTGAGTGCTAAGTTTGTTGGTTCAATTCAAGGTCATGCAGAATTTTTTTTTTCTCTTGAATTTTATTTGGGTCTAGGCTGGGGAAGGGGGGTTGACTTAATTAGTGCGGGTGGTGGTTATCTCCAGTTGCTCTGTTCCAAAATCCACTTTTTTTTGTACTACTCATATGCTGTGATTATAATAGCACGCGCTCAAGTGGAAGCGGTCTCGCTTTTGGGTGAGCGTTAATGTATAGATTTGAATTGAGTTCAAAGAGTGTTGATCCAGCAATGATGGTGATCTACAATTTGTAATGGAGGTACTTGAGAAAATCAGGAACCCAGGGTGATGGAAAACGCGACAGCTTATTGTAGTAGTTCAATAATTAATTCTTTGTATAACTCTTTATTCTTTGTTTTTATAACTAATTATATAACTACTCCCAGATATAATAGTTAAATATTACAATATATTTTTTTTTTGCAGTATCAATTATTAAACTAGAATCACTTTTTTTGAAAGGAACTTTCTAAAATGAAATGTTTTATGCTTGTAAAAGCATTTTTTTTAGGAATTCTTTGCTATATATATATATATATATAAGCTAATAGATCTGAGGATGGTAGCTAAGTGAAAGTAAGTGAAATTATTTTTTAGTAAAAAGGGAATGCTAGAATAAAGGATGAAGGAAATAGTAAAAGAAAATAAGGGAGCTGTAGTAAGTAGCAAGAAGATAGCATTCTGTGCCTAGTGAAGTATGGGAGCCAGAGAGACTTAGTAATTGTGTTACACAGGGTTCCGTGTATATATATACTGGAGCAAAAGGAATTTCCAGCTACAGCCTTTTTAGAAAATGCTTCTACTATTGCTTCACTTGATCAGCTGGCTGTCTACCTCAATTTTTAGAAAGCTAACTTCCAAACTCTCTATTCTTTTTTTTTTTTTGGTCTTAGATAAACTGGATTACATTACTCTTTTATGCGACATTTTAATAAATGTGATAATTATGCCCATTAAAATCATTATAAAATATGGTTTTTTATATCTACTGAGTAGAAAAAGTTAATCATTTCTATCGATTAAATATAATCATAGCGTTTCTCTTCCTTTTAATTTGTCAAAATTCTTTGTTAATATGTTTAAACTTATTTTTGTTAATTAGTAAGCTTAATCTGTTTAACATTTTCCTAATGTTTTCTACAATGTTTCATGAGGAGTCCTTCCTTAATATTCATTTTTCTGACTTTGCATTCCAGTGTTTTTATACCTTCTATTTTTAGATTATTATACAAAAAAAAAAAAAAAATTAGAAGCATTTAAATTATAAAGAAAATAGTGTTACCCTATTCTTGGTGCCAGGGCATGTTGGCGTGCTTGGAAATGAGATGGCCGACACCTTCTCATTACGGTGAGTGGTCTCATCCAAAGCATCAATAAGAGCGAACAATAAACCTCTTTTGGGTAGGAAAGGCGCTGAATCTCCTTTAATAAGGTTCGATTCTCCCTTCTATGGGTGCCATTCCCACAAAAACGTAGGAGAAATAAAAAAAAAACGAAAAAACCCACGTAGGTCCCTCGAAGGAAGTTAAGACTAGTCTAATTGTTTATATAATAATAATAATAGTTATTGAGTATAAAATGTAATATAATAAAGTGCACATTAATCAAGTATAGATATTCATTGCCTACAGTATTATCTTATATTTCATAAAATTTGTACGAGGCTCATCAGATTATTACTTAATATACAGAAATATATACAATATATATTTTACTTACATAGTAAGAGGAAGTATTATAATCGTGTCAAATTTATGATATCCAGTTTTCACCGGAAATATCCATTTTGGGGTCCCTTAAGTCCAAAAAATTGGTTTTTAGCAAATGGTCTGTGTTTGTGTGCGTGTGTGTGTGTGTGAGTATGTGTATGTGGACAGCCTAGCTCCAAAACGAGAAACCGTAGAAATGATACTCCGTATCCGGATCTGGCAGTATGTCATCTGTCAAAATTCCTCAACCGGAAGTACAACTTTACCAGTTAGTTACTTTTTTGCGATTTTCTCAAAAATGGTTCTGACGATTTTCTTCAATCTTATCATATCAACTACACATACAAAGATCAACAATATATATTTGAAACATTTTCCAAAGGGAGAATTCATTTGAGGGCACTTTTGAGGGACGGGTGGGGTTAGGTTCTTATCTAAAGTGCTATATCAGTTTATTAGACAATTCTGTCATCTAAATAATGTTAATTAGAATTAAATATATTGTTGAAATTCCGAGTTTGAAAAAAATCCGAATGACCGAAAGTGCGTTTTACTTTAACCACTTTACTAATTAATTTTTTCACCATTTTGCAATTTTCTCAAAAATGGCTCAAACGATTTTCTTGTAACTTCCCATATCAACTACATATACAACGATCTACCACTTTTATTTAAAACATTCACTGGGAAAATTCATTTAAGGGCACTTTTAGGGGAAGGGTGGGGTTATGTTTTTCTCTAAAGTGCTATCTTAGTTGATTATACAATTATCATCCAAACAAAATTAATTAGAAGTAAATAGATGTCCAAAATTATGAGTTTCAAGAAAATTAGTAAACCAGAAGTGCGCTTTTACTGAACAGTTTTTTTTCAGTTGGAGAAAGTTGTGTGAGTGTTTAACACCAGATTTTTTTTTTTTAATTTAAGGCACGTTAATATCTATGGTCATTGGCGCCCGGAGCATTCTCAGTGCACTGCCGGCATCCGGACTATGTGCTGTTGAGTCTCCTAGAAAGAAAAAATCTAAGTGTAGCACAGATGGACTCGAACCCGGGACCTCCGCATGGGAGTCCAATACGCTAACCATTCAGCTATTCCCTTCCCTAAATATATATAATTGCAAATGATTTCCACAAAGTTTATTAATATTATTAATATTTTATTTTTGGTAAGCCAATCTAAAAATGTTAATGAGGAAGGAAAAAGTAAAAGAATGATTTTTTAAAAAATAATAATATATAGAATAAAATTTATTTGTGTAATTTAGAAAAAAAAAAATCCATTTATAGAATATATATGGTTTATTTTAATGTGGATTCTTTCAGTTAGTTTTTTATTTAAAACATTTTCTTTCTAATCTGGATTAAAGTAGTATTGCGTCTTATAAATGGAAGACAAAAGAAAGCATTTTTCTTGTTTGGAATAGCACATTATTGTTTCTGATAAAAAAAAACATCATTGTTACTAAAACAAGCATTGCAAACTTTTAGATATGAAACCTAGAAGTGTAAAAGGTAATATTTAAGTGAATAAAGTTTAAAATGATGTTTACGCTTTTCCATCCGTTTAGCTTTCATCGAATACGAATTCCTAATTCTAAAAATTTTATTTGTTTGTTTCCGATGAACTTTTCCAATTCTATTATTGTTGACTCAAATTTTTTCCGTGTTACATTAACTTTTAACGCTTCTATCTATAAAAAGTTTTCCTTGTTTTCACATAAATACACATATAGAGAGTTATCATTAAAATTGTTGTTTTAGAAGTTTGTAGGATTATACTTAGTTTTGGTTACAATTTTATCAAGTTGTTAGAGAAAAAAAGTAAAAATAGTTTTATCGACTGTCGACTTAAAACAAATCACGAAATTTTAATGATTTTTTTTCCAAATAATCCCATAATAAAAAACGTTTTTGAATTTTATATTTTTAAGTCTTATAACTTTCTTTTTTCCAAAAAAAAACAGAACAAAAAGTAAACATTAAATGAGAGCATCTCATCAAACAACTTTCACTTATTACAAAAGTCACAACTTCTAAATGAATAAATTAAATATAAAGCGGAAATTTTTACAAATCGTATAACATTACTCCGAATATTATATATGTAGGCTGCGCAACGATTAAAATGAGGTGTTTTAGTGTTAATCCTTCCCCCTCAGAAATAGTTCTATTAGAATTAATTTGTTCAAAAAAATATATATTTTTTAATCAAATTGAAGACCTAATTTTATTTAAATAGAGTACTGAGTCAATAGTAGAATGTTCAAAATGAGTGGAAGTGCTTTCTTTTCTGAAGGATGTGATTCTAGTCTGGAAAGAAAGAATCACATCCTTCAGTAGATTCGTCATCTACTTAGGTCATAAGGAAATGTTTGGGAATGAGGAAGTGGATAGGTTTGCCAAATTAGGCGCCTCTCTATCTTTCCCGAGCCGGCTGTTGGCGTGTCATCATGTCTGTCAGCCTTCCAGTCATGGACAGCTTCACAGCATTCATCCTTATGGATGAGCACAGTTGTTGTCGGCAGTCCAAATGTCATCGTGGGGGGGGGGGGCGGACCGGGCGGACAGGGCTATTAGTGAGATGTTGGTGTGTCTTTCACGGAGCTCTCTCAGGTATCTGTTTGGATCTCTTACTGGATATAATGGATGTATTAGGTGCAGAGAATTTGCCTGGTTGATGAAATGAGGTTGACTTTATTAACACTGGTTAACTAATATTAAGAGATACAGACTGCCTGGACTTGACAATAGAGAATGGTAAGGTAGAGTGGTAAATGGGTAATGACACGGAGTGATTGGCAGTATTGAACTGACCTCAACTGTATCGAACTGTATTGAACTGTGTTTCCATGGACTGTCCGTCGCTATATTTATACAGTTTCTCCCACACCAATCCGAGAGAGTGCCTGGGTTTGTCTCTTCTATTACTGTCTTTGGTTGCTGAGCTCTCTTTGGTTGCTGTTACACTGGACATTGTGGTTTAAGGAGACATCTCTACCTAATGGGGCTTTTGCCGGATCCATTTTGTAGAGTCTGTAAGATAGTGGAGGAAAAAACACCCATCCATATTATGACAGATTGCTTGGGTGTAAGGAAATTAGATTCAGGACCTTGGTCGGTACATGATGTTTGTGGAAGACATCTCCTTAAGATTTCCCCTTAAGATTATTGTCCGATTTGTTCGGACTGCGGTGAATCTTAGGTGGATTACACCCGGGTCTGGATATTTGTACTAGACGCCGTTTTGTTGTTGTTTCTCTTGGGATGGCTATATGGGCCCAGTGGGGCTTTGGATAGCGTAGGGTTTGTTCCCACCCACAGACAAATAATAATAATAATGTATTGTAAATACAGAATATCTCAAAAATCTAAAGTCGCAGAAAGCTCAAACTTGGTATTACATTTAAATACTACTACAGCTGGATGAACGAAGTTTTCGGGCAAAATCCATCAACCGGAAGTGCAACTTTACTGAATGATTTTTTTTTTCACTTTTTCGCGATTTTCTCAAAAAAAAACTCTCAAGGATTTTATTCAAATTTCATATACTATTTACATATTATTACAAAAACCTATCACTTATATTTGAAACATTTTCCTAGGAATAATTTTTTTTTTTTTGAGCGTTGTGGGGGGAAACAATAGCGTTATACTTTCCTCTGAAGTACCACGTCATGTACAATGGTATAGTTTTACCACGTATATAATATTAATATATATTACAAGCATTGCTAGAATTCCAAATTTGTATTTCGAAAATGACTAAAAGAGATTTCCTTAACATCCGGTATTTTATCCGTCATAGTATGCACATTCATTTGGTTCCTGACCGGTGTCAGATATTTCATCCATCGTCATAGCAAATTCACCAAGTTCATCTAGAGAGTTCACTTCAACGAAATGTTTCTGAAATGTTATTGGTAATTGTGTGTATTTGTGGTAATGTTGTAATGTAGTGGCAGCTTGTGGCGTGAGCGGTTTAGTAAGAAAACACTGGTAGATTAAATTAAATATATTACCCTTAAAGAAATTTAAATGCTTATCAATAACACAGTAATTATGTTTATAAATCAATTATCTATATAGATTAAGTGCAAAACTCTTATGTTTTAACTTGTAACTGGCACTGAATTGAAGAGAGCGATCCTGGTACGTGTTCTAGTTGGATGTCTGTTTCAGACTGTCTTGTTTGAAAGCAGAATGCAGACTGTTGAAAGAATGCCTTCTAATTGTTAGTTCAAATCTTTTCAAATAATGCTGGTATGTCTGGAGGGAGTGTATTGTCTTACCCTAACTGTTTCTTGCCCTTTGTCTCTTGGTTTGCATTGACCTAAATTATAGTACCTGGCTCTTTCCTCTTCACTATAACACACTATTAAGAAAACACTGGTAGATTAAATTAATATATTACCCTTAAAGAAATTTAAATGCTTATCAATAACACAGTAATTATGTTTATAAATCAATTATCTATATAGATTAAGTGCAAAACTCTTATGTTTTAACTTGTAACTGGCACTGAATTGAAGAGAGCGAACCTGGTACGTGTTCTAGTTGGATGTCTGTTTCAGACTGTCTTGTTTGAAAGCAGAATGCAGACTGTTGAAAGAATGCCTTCTAATTGTTAGTTCAAATCTTTTCAAATAATGCTGGTATGTCTGGAGGGAGTGTATTGTCTTACCCTAACTGTTTCTTGCCCTTTGTCTCTTGGTTTGCATTGACCTAAATTATAGTACCTGGCTCTTTCCTCTTCACTATAACACACTATTAAGAAAACACTGGAGATTAAATTAAATATATTATCCTTAAGGAAATTTAAATGCTTATCAATAACACAGTAATTAAGTTTATAAATCAATTATCTATATAGATTAAGTGTGAAACTCTTATGTTTTAACTTATAACTGGCACTGAATTTAAGAGAGCGATCCTGGTACGTGTCGCTCAATCAATGTTTATACATGTTTAAACATTGTATGTTTATACGTGCTTAAACGATGGATGTTGTTGGATGTCTGCTTCAGACTGTCTTGTTAAAAGCAGAATGCAGACTGTTGAAAGAATGCCTTCTAATTGTTAGATCAAATCTTTTCAAATAATGCTGGTATGTCTGGGAGGGAGTGTTACCCTAACTGTTTCTTGCCCTTTGTCTCTTGGTTTGCATTGACCTAAATTATAGTACCTGACTTTTTCCCCTTCACTAAAATACACTATTTGAACTAGCTAAATTCACAAGATTATTTCACTAAACTATTTTCAAAATTCTTATTTTCTTTCATTTCTTTCTTCCACTATATTTCTGTAGACTCACACTTGTTGGTTGTATAATATTATATGACCAACAAGTGACATAAATACAACCAACAGATGTGAGTGTAACAGAAACATTTCGTTGAAGTGAAATTCTCTACACGAACTTGGTGAATTTGCTCTGACGATGGGTGAAAATCCGAAACTGGTCAGGAACAAAACCAATGTGCATGCTACGTCGGATAAAATACCGGATGTTATCCAGCATCGCCTAAATTGTTTATGTTATCAACAATTTCCTTAACACTTGGAATTCTAACTGCCCAGATTTAAAGACCAATCATTTTTTTAAATATTTTTCCAAAAGAAATGATTTTTTGATAGTTGTGCCATTTGAATATAAATTTTTTCAAATGTTATATGTAGTTAGTTAATGCTATCGGAGCGAGCGCTCTTCTGTACAACAATGTAACCTGCCTGCCGTGTTTGGTAAGCTGTTACTCCCCCCTCCCACAACACCATATTTATGTTAAGACAAATGAGCAAAGTTTGAAGTCAAATTGATTTTGAAAATCTGTCTTTTATATATAATTGTATTAAAAGGAGTAAGAGAAGATAGTGTAAACGATATAATGAAATTAGTCATAATTAAATTATTATTATCTCACAGAATAAAACATTCCTGTTGACCTTGTGATAGTGCTACTAAATAAATAATGCATGCGATATACCCACGCGAAATTATAGCATTTTTCTTTATCCTCTCCCAATCTGTACTGGATCTTTTGCCAACTTAATATGCACAAATAGCGTGCAGGATATGTAATAGATTTAGAAGTGCGAAATGTAATAGTTAAACTATGGCTTATAATATTATTCACTTATTTATTTTGACAACATTTATAAAACAATGTGTTAATATTATTTTTAGATAGTTGTGCCATTTGAATATAAATTTCAAATGTTATATTGTAGTTTGTTAATGTTATTGGAGCGAACGCTCTTCTGTATAACAATTTATAACAAAACAAACCCGATGACATCACGACCATGATGAAACTAGTACATTCTGGCCAAAAAGGACGACGACTTGACATAATAGAACAACTCGAAATATATAAACATAAGACACAAAACTTAATAAACGAACAGACAAAATTTGCCAGTGATGATGATGATTTGCCAATGGTGCGTGCGTGGATGGCGTATGTGAATGTTGTGTGAATGCATATTGTGTGAAATATTGAGTGGAATGCATAATTACAAAAACTTAATTATAAAAAAAAAACATATTTAGGTATACATGCGTGCGTGGATGCCGTATGTGAATGTTGTGTAAAAAGTGAAATATTGACTGGAATGCATAATTATAAAAACTTATTATAAAAATTGCTTAATTTTAAATAATGTTAGTTTAAATCGTTATTTAATTTAATTGTTAATTTATTTGTATATATTTTATATTTTATTTTGATTAGTTAATTGTAAAGTAAATCTCCCTCCAACAACGGGGTTGTATAAAAATTAGACCCCCACTGTTGTTTCCATTGTAAGGAAAATTTGCCCTTTAACAACCCAAACACATGTTTTCCCACCCAGCCGACCATACCCCTTGACCTAGTTTAAGAGTTTAGTTTTAAATACAGTTAAAAACACCAGTCAGTGTGTGAACTAAATTTGCTCTGTGCAAATCTGTGTTTAAAAACACTGTCTAAAAACGCATCCTGAAGATGGGCGAACCCCGAAACCGGTCGATGACCACAAAATGAAGCAGGCTACCACGGAAAATGTCTCTGATTACTATATAGGAGTTATTCTGATAGTTTTGAGATGTGAAAAAAGAGATTTGTACTGGGTTCTATTCTTTGTGTAGGTCTCTTATCTAATTACTATTTCAAGTCTGTCGTTATCATTTTATTAAAGCCCGATTTCCATATATTTCCGAAAAAATGCAATTTGATCGCAATATATTCTCTTAACCAGCCCCGTATGAGAAAGTAAAAATTTGCACATCCTTTTACGGGGGATCGAACTTAATGTGCTCCTTTGACAGATAGCTTAAAGAAAACTGTAAACCTTGCCGGCCGCTAGGATTCCCCGTCATCTGGGCTGTACAAATTCATAGTTCTACCACTTTTATCTCATTCTATGTAGTTGTTTTACAATAAGATGAAATTGTTTTTGTTTTGTCTGAAATAATTACATTTTTAATCAATTCCTACATATTTCTTTCAAATCTCCGCCTTTTAATTTATAATTACTATGTTAATATGTTAAAATACAATTCCTTCTAAAAACAATTGAAAAGTTGGTAGGGTTGAAACAAACATTCTTGTTATGTTAGGCAGAGTGTTTCAACCCTTGTTTTCCATTAAGCATCCCCTAGTACTTAACCTAAAGACAACACAACATCCAAAGTGGGGGGGGGGGAAGGTTTAGCTTTTTACTAACTAAAGGGGCGGTAGGTTATTCGATCCTTCAGAACCTCAAGTGGTTGTCAAAGCTTCTTACTCATTTGCAATTTACTGCTCTGTTGAACTGAGGTTTTGTTATTTTCAAGTATGTACCTGGATTTGTTTTATAATTTAACCCTCTATTTCTTTGTTATGATGTTTGTAGTGCACTTATTAAATGATTACTCTACGTCTATTTTCTTCTGGTTTCCTTTTATGACTACGTAAAAGGAGGTATTTATTTGACATAAATTTTGATTATTGCATTCGTACCTGATTATTAAACTTGGAACTTTTATTAGAGCCACCTATTTGGTGGTGAAAATGTTTTCAAATATAGATCTTTTATTGAATATATGAATGGGTCCGCATTGCTGGATAACATCTGATACTTTATCCGTCGTTGCATGCATATTCATTTGGTTCCTGACCGGTTTCGGATTTTCATCCATCATCAGAGCAAATTCATCAAGTTCATATGGAGAGTTCACTTCAACGTAATGTTTGTGTTACATTCACACCTGTTGGTTTGTTGTCAAACAAGTGTGAGAGTAACAGAAATATTACATTGAAATGAACTCTTACATGAACTTGGTGAATTTGCTCAGACGATGGATGAAAATCTGAAACCAGTCAGGAACCCAATAAATTTCCATGCTACGACGGATAAAATACCAGATGAAGTTTATTACTTTCACTGAGAAAATCCAGGGAAAAATTAAAAAAAACAAATTCATTAAATTCCGCTTCTGGTTGAACGATATGTCTCAAATTCGGAATTTTGGAAATACGTGTAATTATCAGTAACTTAGAATCTTTTAGCCTATGCAATATAATGAAATATAGAAGATACCCTTCTCACGGAACTGTTCATCTCAGAAACTCAATTTTCCCAGAAACAGTTTCAAATCCTACATAATATGTGTAATAGTAGACAAAGTTTAAATAAATTCATTGGATCCACTTTCGAGAGAATTGCAAAAAAAAAAAATGCATCAGAGACATTTTCCGTGGTAGCCTGCTTCATTTTGTGGTCATCGACCGGTTTCGGGCCATCACCACCACCACAACAAAAAAAATGCATTTAATAAAATAATTAGCAAGATTACAACTATAAAAATTCACTATAGTGAAACACTAACACAATTCTCTCTTCTACTAGCAGTTATTATTGCATATTCCATTTGTTCCTGACCGGTTTCGGATTTTCATCCATCGTCAAAGCAAATTCACCAAATTCTGTAAAGAGCATAATGTTTCAAAGTACGCAGAAGCATTGCGTTCAAGCACACAATGTTTCTGTTACATCACAGTTGTTGATTAAACCAACTCTCTACACGAACTTAGTGAATTTGCTCTGACGATGTATAATGGATGTGTTAGGTGGAGAAAAGTTTAGGTCTGGTTGATGATATAAGAAGAAGACTTGGTTAACACTGGTTAATAATATATTAATAAATAGACACAGCCTCCCTGGACATTACAATAGAGCATTGTTTGAGGTAGAGTGGTATAAAAATGACACCCAGCGATTGGATTTAATGAACTGAATTCAACTGTGTTTTTATGGACTGTCCGTCGCTATATTTATACAGCTTCTCCCACTCCAGTCCGAGAGAGTGGTTGAGCTTCTCTTTGCTCTCTTTGGTTGCTGTTACAGATGGATGAAAATCCAAAACCGGTCAGGAACAAACGGAATATGAATGCTATGATGGATAAAATATCAGATAGATCTTTTAGTTTGAAAAGCCTTAGATCCCCCACCACTATGTAATATGTATATCAAAGTTGAAAAAATATCTTTAGAGCAGTTTTGGAGGTTTCCAAAATATGGAAAAATTTAGTCGCACTTTTGGTTAGCCTTTTATCCCCCCTAAAACTTGGTGTTTATTAAAAGTATTTACTTATCCTCTAAAATATGTAGACATTATAACTGTATGAAATTTTTATTTAACATTTTAGAGGAAAGTCTGAAATCAGCGCTCTGCCAGAACAACCCCCCACCTTCCCAATTAATTTTCCAAAAAAAAAAATGTTTCAAATAGAAGTAAAAATGTTACGATAGCAATGCTTTTCTCTTTCAGCGCTAAGAGAAATTACTAATGCGAGAGATATGATAAAATTTTGTCCGTAATTTTATTTTATAAATTTTATCAATATTGAATTTGTGAAAAAAATAATCATGCTGTAATTTTGTTATATTAATTTTGGTAGACATCGGATTTAATTAGAAAATTTTTTTTTTATTTATCGGCCAGATGCAATGGAGTAAAAATTGACAAAAGTTTTTTCTTTCCTTTTTGAGTTTTTTTCTCTTTTTTTTGTACTGATGTTTCGGCAAACATTGTTCGCCATCTACAGAAGATTTTACACTAAACTGAAAGAAACATAATAGCCATAAACAAATTGAAATATATATAGAAAAATGAACAAACAAAACAAAAATACGGACTATATGTTAGTACAACCAACCAAAAAAAATTATTTTTTTCCTTTAACATATAGGCCGTAATTTTGTGTTTTTTCATTTATCTATAGTTCTATTTTGTTCAACAATATTATTTTCTTCTTTTTTTATTTGCAGAATCCTCTGAAGAAGACGAACAACGTTCGCCGAAACGTCGGTACATTAAAAAAAAAATATATATATATATATATATGAAAACATTTTTTTTTTACTCCATTGTGCCAGGCTGAAAAACCAACAAGAATTTTCTAAGTATATTTAGAGGTTATAGTTCCTTTTACTGTCGTAAGAATTGAGATTATGTCAAATATGCGTAAATAAATTTTCACCAGAAATTCATTTATTGAGATATCCTAAGAATTTATTTATTTATTTTATAGTTTTTTGCGATTTTTTTGAAAAATTGTTTAAACTTCCTACACATATGACACATATGAAAGTCTGTTTGTTGGTGAATGTCGGGGACGCCAATTGTTAGTGTTGCCTGGATATAAAAACAAGGCACTACCGACAAAATTATAATATTGCATATACAACACAAATACATGCGCACACACACACACACACACACACACACACACACACACATACACACAGGCAAATTAAGTGGACGATTATATATTTTTATAAACACTAAACTCAGTATATTTCTATAATTTATTATTTTTTTTTTTATCAACATACAAGGGAAACAATAGTAACGCAACAACACGGTTGATTTCTGTCTATCTTTTTTATCTACAGATAACCATTTCAGTTTGTAAGGGTGTTGTAAGGAGATGTTGGTTGTTGATGATGAAAGATAAACACCTTAAGATTTGGTTTATATATATATATATCTGACTGCCAAGGACTTACACTTTAGAGTTTAGAACTGAACTGAACTGACAACTGACAGACTGACGTGACTAAATGATATGTACGGAGTGTGAATCAACAGAATGATGTCTGATGTGTAAGACTGAATTGAACAGAATCATTTTGACTGTCTCTCTCTCTCTCATATATATATATATATCCACTGGCCGAACCTCTCCTCTCTGTGCGAGAGGGGCTGTTTCTCTCCGCTAGAGTGGATGAGTGGTGAGGGAAGAAATTAATACATGTTTCTACAACATTTTCATTTTCATATACTGTAAAATAATATGATACATATTCCTTTTGTTCGTGTTTCGTTTTTAGAGAGTAAATACAAGTAGAGTATATAAGAGACCTACAAACCAACAAGTGTGTGTGTAACAGAAACATTGCGTTGAAGTGAACTCTCTGCACAAACTGGGGGAATATGCTCTGATGATGTATGAAAATTCAAAACCGGTCAGGAACCAAAGGAATATATAAATCATGCTACGGCGGATAAAATTCCAGATGTTATCCACCATTGCGAACCCATCTACATATTCAATAATGATATTTACAAAGAAAAATTATTATTTCATGTGTATTACTTATTCTGTGCCCCCCTACCCCCGAAGGTCTATCACTTTTCACTTTCGTTTGCCGTATTTTTACTGGAAAATTCAATTTAGTGAGTTTCGAAGTAGAGATGAAAGTTAAACTTGCCTTGCAAGTGTTATATTTTCAGATTATACGTACGAGTATAATCTCGTATTATACGATTAAACTCGATTAAACTCGTATTATACGATCCTATAGTCAATATAATATAAGTATTATCAAAACTCCCAAAAAAGTGTAACAAATTTTTGAAGAAAAAAGGTTGATTGCAAGTGCAAACTTTACTGATCGGATTTTTCATTTTCTGTGTGTTTTTATAGAAACAATGAGTGTGTTTTGAGCGTGGTTTACCTGTTACTTTTGCTGAGTAAGTGGATTGTTGCTGATGAAGCGGTTCTGTTTGTGTTAGAAGATCACGCTTCATTCAATTGTCGATTTTGGTTTAGGTTCCCCCAGTTACTCAAGTAATATTGTGAGTCAGTTAAAATTAAGGGAAATTCCAAGGTTTTTTTTCCTTCTTTTTGCCTTTCAGACGCAAATTGGCCAAAAATTCCGAATTTCAAGGAAATCTGTCAGTTATAACAATTTATATTGCATTCTGAGTGTATCGCAGCAATTTTTTTTAATTAAAAATAATTATATATAATAGAAATAATTAAAGATAAGTAATACATAAGTTTTACGTAAAATAGTAATTCGGAAAAAAATTCTTACTCCACAAATTTAAAAACTAATTCCACTGAAATTTGTTTAGAAATTTTTCATCAGTGGAAAGAGGAATTTCAGTCCAGTGAACAGTGAAATTAGAAAACAATTTATTTAGTGCATATTTAATTAAGGGGGGGCCTACTAATCTAACTTGAGCAACAAGCTTTCCTTATAATTGCCCTTGATATTTATGAGCACCTTCTACAACAAATAGCAGGAAGTGCCCTAATTTATTAGAGAATCCTATCAACGCTTATATAATACTATTTGTTTACTACCTACCAAGCCAAAGTTAACTTAAGCCTGTACACGGAGTTTACAATGTTGGACAGACAGGCAGACAATGGTCTTTTCCAATAGTTATAATAAATTATTTACTTCTGAAATTAATTACCATTTTTAATTCTGAAAAACAAAACATCATTTTAATTTTGACTCATAACAGCCTATTTAAAGAAATGAAAAACAAGATATTTGGAGTGAAATACTTCATATATATTACCACTTTTCATTGGTGCAATTATTAAAATTTTTAATATGATCCGAAGAGAGGGATCCAAAACAGAGAGAGAGAAAGAGACAGTATCACTCTCTAGCCAGAGTAGAGTGGGAGAAACTGTTTAATACAGCTATGTCAGCCATAGGAGAAAGTCTACCTACAGCCTTGCAGCAGAGTTCATTCAGCAGTTACAACGCGTCATCATTCTTTCACTGTACCGCTCACAACAATTTTATACTTATATTTTAGTGTAAAGTCCAGGCAGTTTGTACTACTTTTCCAATCTAAGTCCTCAGCTTTACACCAAGTTTATTTATCCATCTAACCCAACTTCTCTCCTTCTCAAACCTATTATAAAATACAATTGAAAAAATTTCTTCAAACCCCAATTTTTACTTAACTTTTTATAGTCATTAGCATAAAACATAAATTGTGTTACATTGTGTAATATCAGGCAAAGCTTTTAACAAACAAAATCTAAAATGACAATAAGTCTAAGATCATAAATGCCACAAATCTCCTGTAACTTAATTTTTCTAAAAAAAAAACTGAAGGGATATTTATTTATCCATTTTTATGGATTGTACGCATTGAGAAATATAGACTACAGAGTAGTTATGAAGTTTAATAAAAATAAATGCAATAAGACACGTTAAATGTATCACTTCCTTAAGACTCATTGAGTGTATCAACTAAATTTGCTCGGTGCAAATCTTTACTTTATCACACTGTTTTGACAAAAACATACTTCTGATGATGGGCGAACGCCCAAAACCGGTCGATATGACCACAAAAAAAGAAGCAGGCTATCATGGGACATATCTTTGATGCTGCCCAGCTCTGCGGAACCAACCACAACAACGAAAAAGAAGTACACTGTAATTATCAGAAAATTATGTTAATGTGTTTAGCATAAGCTGCAAATATTTATGTTATGCAGTAAGATATTAGAAAATAAATTGGGTGTGAAAAATTTACACGACAACCTCTTACTTTAATTAATACAATTTAATCAAGAAATTTTCTTTAAAATTGCAACATTACAATGTTTATTTGGGCTGACATCAAAATGGAGTAATGGGGGTGCCCTTTTATGCCTGAAAGACCTTATGTGGAGTGCTCTATGGCAAAAACAACAACGCTTCTGCAAATTTAAATTTAAACTAACTGACAGACCTCCAAAACCCTCCAAAAAAAAATCGATGTTTTTAGAATATTGTTTTAAATAAAAGTGATACATTTTGAAATGTGATTGGGCTGTGGATGTTGTGTGTTTGTAGTAGCTTGTGTAGCACGAGCGGTTTAGTAAAAGGGCTTGTAAGTATTTGTGTTTAAGAGTGAAGTAATAAGAAATAATTAAGAAAACAAAGGTAGATCTAATTAAATATATTATCTTTAAAGATATTTAAATATTTTACAATATCACAACTATTATGCTTAATAGATCAATTGTTAATCTAGAATCAATTGTTAATCTCTATCACTGGCACTGAGTTTAAGAGAGCGATTCCTGAAGCAAGTGTTCTGGCTTTGAAAGCAGAATGCGGACTGCCCTGAAGGAATGCCCTCTCTAACGGGGGATTTTCTCTTACAAAACAGTTGGCCAAATGGTATTGTTATTTTCCTAATCGATTCCTGTGCTTTCATCTCTTTAGCAGTAACCTTAAATTACAGTACCTGACTTTAAAATACATTATTTTTGCCAAAATTATTTCACTTAAAATATTTTTCAAAACTATTTATTTTTGCACTTCTTCTTCCACTAGAATTTCTATCTATGTGGCAAGCATTCACGGTTTAAAGAAAATCTTAACCATTTCGAGTAAATTCTAAAACTTCATAAACCTATTCTGTAAAATCGTACTTACTGCTAACCGATTTTCTTCAAATTTGAAATTCTACCAATATTATGTAAGTGATAAAACCCCCTAAAGTGGAACTTTAAAGGAAAGCAAAGCGCTAGTGTCTGTCGGGACCCTAAAAAAAAAAAAAAAAAACTATTTTTCAGGGTTAAGTTACAAATAAGCGTGATAGGAATTCATGTAAGCAGATTGCATTAACAAAATTTAAAGACAATAATTGTTGGAGCCGTTTTTAAGAAATCACGAAAATCTGAAAAAAAAAAAACATTCAGTAAAGTCACTTCCGGTATATAGATCTTGCCCTAAATGTTCGTGTCTAATACAGCTCTGTGTATCTCAAATGGCGCGTCCTGCAACTTTTTGAGATATTTTGTTAGCACATATACACATAGAGAATGTATTCGCTAAAACATTTTTTTCGTGTTCAGGGAAAAAAATGTATTTCCGATGAAACTCAATTTCGAAAATCTAGCCACAATTGCGTTACTTCCGCTTAATATAAATAAAACATGAAGTGTAAGATCTTTAAGAGAAAGTTAACCGTTCTCTGGTTTAAGGAACAGTACTGTGTTCGTGCAATTGCGAAATATAGCAATTGCAACGTTGGAGAAATTAAAATATTGCTAAGTCGAAATGGCTGCTTTGGCATAACGGGTGTGCTGCGACGAAAGCATGATCCTGTTTTTGTGGTAGTCAATGGTAATTATTCAGTTTGTTATGCCTCGGTGGTAGTGGACTCAAAACATCTGGGGTACAGAATGTTAAATAGTTGAGAAAACGTTAGATTGATATATAGAAAGTAAGCTAGGGTATAGTTAGAATAGAAATCAGGGGGTTTACATTTAAGTAGTTACTAATTTATATTGTAAATGTCGGGATATCTATAATTTGTAATAGTTCTGCATTTAGACTATTTAGGTATGTAATGTGGTACCTTTTAATTAATTTTCGCATTATAGATACTTAATCTAGCCGAAAATAGATATATTAAGATAGAATAGGAGTTGTGCAAATTTTATTGCAATATATCTCTAATGGAGTTGATGAGGAGAGAAATTGGGATTGATTAATTGGACGAGATCTGTATGCTTACACAAACTGCACTGGAGTTGTAATGATTTTATAGAATAAAGGGTTAGAGTAGAGTTATGACACGATGCGATGTGTGGTTGAATTTGATAGATAGATGTCTGGATCTCTCACTGGCTTATATACAGGTTCTCACCACTCTAGCCTGCTTAAGTCAGAAAGTACCAGAGAGAGTCTGTTTTTCTCTCGGTCGGGCCTGTGTTCTCTCTCTTGCCGTTACATATCCTTTCAAGATCATGCAATTTTTCTTTCTATACATTGTGCGTTTTTCAAGTTTTCGTCTGACTGTCAGAATTCTGTTTATTTGCCCGGGAATTGCTGTGATTCTTCCTGTTTCCCAAACATAAATCACTTATTAAAGAAACAATAATAATTATGAATTCTTATACAACATATTATTGGGTAAGAGAACCGGTTAAGGAATAGTATTAAGAACTGTATGTTTAATTTGTATAATATTGGAGGAATTATAATGCAATATATACATATATATACATAATATTTCATTGACAAGGCAGTGAATACATTCCAAAATGTTTGGAATGTAATCTCAGACGTTAGTTTAGGTTCATGAGTATTTGACAGAGAGAGCAATAATATAGGAAAGAGAAGAGCTGTGAGTGAAGCGGGCCGGTTGAAACTTTCCCAGACTGAGCTTAAAACTTTGTTTATACACTGTGCGTTAACAGTGGGTTCCCCACTAGCTTGGTGGGTTAGGAGGCGTGCACTGGTAGCATAACGCTCAACTTTGCCCATTTAACCTCACGCTCCACTTTTCCATGCCTATTCCTTGCCAAAAACATCCCTCCAATCTCTCCTTCCTTCATAGTCCACAAAACACACACGCACACACATATACAGAGTAATTGTGAGGCTACTCTCACACAACACACAACATTTACCCAGAGAATAACCACCCCAACACCAATAGATATTCACGAGTTCTGTTTGTAGTTTACTTCTACCACACTCAAATAATAACACATAACAACTCAACAACGGAACTAGTTTCGAAATATTGTTTAGCCCACCCGACAAATTATGGCCGTTTTTAACCGTAATTAGGAGAATTTACAAGTTTCTGCTGAGTTTTGGTAATAACAACAATCTGATGAGTTTTGGTAATATCTGATTGCTTTTCATATTAATTTGTCCTGCTATTTTTTGTTACTGTTTTCGTTTAAGACTCGTCAGTATCAATGTCTATGTTCAATGTCTGCATTGGCGCTTGGAGCCTTCATTATCCATTGCCGGCATCCACACAATGTTCTTGCGTGAACTGAATAAGTTTTCTTTAAGCGAGAAAATCTCGCTGTTTAGTCTCCAACCCCGTATCTCTGCGTTTCTAAACCAGAACGCTACACCGAGCTAACCATAAAGTTTATAAGCCTTATAATTGGGTTTGACAGATAAATAAACTAGAAACACTGTATAATGAGAAAAGTAACACAAACTACCAGGACTTTATACTTAAATGGAAATTAAAGTTTGAGAGTGAGTAGAGAAAAGGATAGTCGTTGGCTGCTGACGCGTTGTAACTGCTGTAAATACTGTTGAAATACTGTCCTCTTTTGGGCTAGCACAGCTGCATTTAAGCAGGGTCTCCCACTCTAGTCTGGTCTAAGTAGAGAGTGTGACTCTCAATTTATGTGTGTGTCTCTCTCTCTCTCTGCTCTCTGTATCCCTCTCTTCGGATCCTATTACCGTCTCAAATGGGAAAATAATCAATTTTTCCAATTTTACTAATTTATTACTAATTTTTTAAGTTCTTGTCTTCCCATCAATTCTAATTCTAACACTGGCATAATTTTAGATCCATTGAGCTTGTTGAATTATCCTCACTTCGGTTCCTTATCCGTAAGTAACAAAGATCAGGTCTAGCAAACTAGAAATCGGCGCCAAACCTAAGGAATAACTTCTGGATGTAATCTTGTCGCGTATAAAGAAAGTTTTTCAAATCTTAAAGAAGAATTTTCCTACATTCTTCTTTCTTCCTACATTTTCCATATTTTCTTCAAAAGTGGATCTGCATCAAGACCTAATTATGTAAATGTTTCTTTACAGAAGTAATTGTTTGCTATATGAACAGAAATTGTATTTAGCTCACTCAATTCACTCAACGCCACTGCACTTAACACATTTCTAGAGAGAGTGGAGGGTGGGATTCTTAATTAGTCTTTTCTTAATAACCTCGCACATGGTTTTCTATGAGTGGCCTAAAAAGATATTTATGATTAGTAAATGGCCCAAGTCTCTTCCTTCTTTGCTAACTTAACAGCTCTCGTTTCCTTGAATACCCAGACGCCCGGTGCGTTCTTAGCTAGTGTAATCTCCAAGGACTACATTTTCATCAAATATGCATTCATTATTTTTGATCTGACGCAAACCTTTATTTTTATATGGGTATATTTTATTTCAGATGGGTATAGTTTTGTTGTTGAAAGTTATAGTGAATGTTGTTGAACTATTTGTTCGTAGCAAACGAAAGTATACTTTTTTTCTTCGCCATGATGATACGCCGTACGTTCTCTTGCCGCCCAATATCGTTCAGCCCATATCTCAAGGCATTCTTCTCTTCTAAATCAGCATTGAAAGCTGGACATTTACCTAAGTGGTCCATTTTCATGGGATCATCATATTTCAGAGACTGCATGCAGAGGATTCCACTATCCCTATCCTATGATGGTGAGCGTTCAGGTAGTCGTGTCCGGTTACAAGCCGAAAACACCGCCACAGTGGTAGCTCTGAGTAGATCTGGTGGTAAGAAGTCGGTAATCCATTCTTACCATCCGAACGTGTGATAAAGAGGCTGTCAAAATTGGAAAAGAGGAAAACTGTATAAATAGGGATATGGGCTCTGTCTGAGCAGAACTTAGCAGCCCCCACACAAATAAAGGAAAGAAATAGGAAACGAAACAATTTTTAACGGTTTTCCATACCAAAACATGGTTGCAAATTTAGCAACGAGACAATGGGAGGGAAGACTACCTCGTTATCCAATAGCCAGTCATACTCATGGGAAAGAAAATTAAGGCCACTCTTAATAGCCACTTATAGAATCGAGGGGGAAGCTAATCCCCATTCCACTGACTGCTCTACACTACCCACCCTATTTCTTGTCAGATGTTTCAGCTTTAGAGGCGACACTAACCTGAAGATGCCAATCATAATAACAGCCAAACGGCGGTTTATAACAAACCATTAACGCGGTCTCCAACCAAAGACTACCACTGCGGTAGCCTCAAAGATTATATTGCCAAGCACATTACTAAAAGCACAAGTTAGAAGCACACAGAAGAGAAAACTTTGAAATACCTAAAGTCCTTATTTAATCGCTATTCTTCTATTTTACAACTTTTAGATGTGAACATCATTAAACCTTACAAGAATCATCGAAGGCAAATGTTATATTTTGATTAGATAGCTTCTTTCGCATGCTCATGTATTCCTAGCAAGTATCAAACGTTGAAGCGATTGGGCTAAAATTGCTTGGGTTAACATAAGTTAGGAGATTTGTTGTGGTGGTTGGTTCCGCAGAGCTGGAAAGCATCAGAGACATTTTCCGTGGTAGCCTGCTTCGTTTTGTGGTCATCGACCGGTTTCGGGCGTTCGCCCATCTTCAGGATGCGTTTTTCAGACAGTGTGCCAACACAGACTCGTACAGAGACTTAGCTTCACACTAACTGAGGTGTGTTTTTTTAAATATTTGTGGAACGCCCGAAACCGGTCGATGACCACAAAACGAAGCAGGCTACCACGGAAAATGTCTCTGATAAGTTAGGAGATTTTCGTTAGGGTCAATTTTCTCAAAAAAGTTATAAACAAACCACACTATAACGAAATATTTATTTTTCTTTATAGGCAAATTTACAATTAGATGAATATTTAAACATCATGCTGGTAATTCTAACATTACTTATTTGTGATTTGAGAGAATTAAGCCCAGTCATGTCCTGATTAATAAGCTGCTTCTTTTATTAGCTTAAACAATTAATATATTGCCGGCTAGTTTTTGTTAAGTGAAGGTGAATGGATTGTATATAATGTGTTTTAAAACAATGTATCTAGTGTGAAATTACTATTATTTTGAATTAGGTAACATAGCACGTTCTTTGTATATATACTCACTCATAACTACACGTGTGTGTATGTGCATGTTTTTGTGTGTAGTACAACAAGATAGAATCGGCCAAGGAAGGAAAGAAAATGCTGTACTCCTTCCTCACTTCTCCCAATCCTAATAGTTCTTATCTCTAAGTACGTTTGGGAGCTTTTTCAACCATATTTATATTCAGTAGAAGGGATAGAAAAGTTTCAGGAGATGAATATGCTTTCTAGAGAGATAATGTCAAGCCTTAGTAAGTTTTAACGTTGAAATCTTCCTCTATTCCTTCTGCTACTTCTGATGTGAAATGGGCCCAGGAAGAAGAATAAAACTTGAGATAGTTTCCAACCTTAACTTAACCCACCCTCAAGCATCTATTTCATTTATCTTCTTACTCATTCACTTATTTAACTATTGTATTATTTTGTATTATTATTATTATTATTACTATTATAATCATGATTAACAATACAATAATTAATATTCAGTAATTAAGTAACTGTGCCTAAGCATGCTTTTCCGTTAAAATTTAGTTATTTCTGGTCGTAAAAGTGCTGATTTTTAATTTCCCCCCATTCCTTGGCCACTTAACATACCAGCAGTGAATAGCAAAAAGGCTTCCACGGACCTCTCTCAGGCAACTGCTTTGATCCTTTACTAGGCATTGTGGTCTTTGTTGTATCTTGGGTGAGGAGGGTACGTAACACTATCTTCAAAAATGATTGTATTTGCTCGGACAGCCTTCAAGCCTTCAACCTTCAAGTTGTATTGAAGGCGCTCAGTTCATGTGTCTTCACTTCCAGGTTGGTGTTAGAATGTCCTAAAAGACTGAAAGAGCTTTGTTCTTTGCAGGATGCGCTTCTAGTATGTGTACCAAGTCATATGAGAATTTTTAGGAAATAGGAGGTGGATAGATTTGCCAATTAGGTACCTCTCTCCCTTTCATTGGTCCCTAGCCATCCTTATGAATGAGCGTAGTTGGGTTGTCGGCAGTCCAAGATACTCATCGGTGTCCGGATAGAGCTATTAGTGTGTCCGTATTAGAGCTATGGTGTGTCTTTCAGGGAAATCACTCAACTATCTGGTTGGATCCCGTACTAGACATTATGGTTTAAGGAGTCATTTTTATGTAATATGGCACTTTTAAGATCTGTGAGACAGAGGAGGAAACACCATTCATCTTATGACAGATTGCCTAGGTTGTGAGGAAAGTAGGTTCACTACCTTTGTTCGAAACAGGATGTCTGCGGAAGAGCTTAAACTATTTCCCTTTAAGGTTATTGTCCGAATTCTTCGGACTGCGGTGAATCTTAGATGGGTTAGACCCGGGACTGGATTGTTGTTCAAGACACGGTTTTTGTGTTTTTTTTTTTTAGGAGTTAGCTAATGAGCCCATTGAGGCTTTGGATAGCGTAGGGTTTGTTCCCTCCTCACAGACGAATAATAATAATAATAATTACGAGAGAATTGTGTTAATGTTTCACTACAGTGAATTTTTATAGTTGTAATCTTGCTAATTATTTTACTAAATGCATCTTTATTTTTTTTGCAATTCTCTCGAAAATGGATCCAATGAATTTATTTAAACTTTGTCTACTATTACACATATTATGTAGGATTGCCACTTTATTTAAAACTGTTTTTTGGGAAAATTGAGTTTCTAAGATGAAGAGTTTCATGACAAGGGTTTCCTTCTACATTTCATTATATAACATAGGTTAAAAGATTCATAAGTTACTGATAATTAAATAAATTCCGAATTTGAATTTAATGATTTTTGTTTGTTTTAACATTTTCCGGGATTTTCTCAATGAAAACAATAAACTTCATTCCTGAAATATTACATAATAGCCTTTCACTTTGTTAAACGATTTCCGGAGGATTTTAAAGGTGTTTTTGTTTTGGGGGGGGGGGGACCTAAAAAATGTCACATTGTGATAGTTTAGGTTCTCCTTCCTAAATATTATTGAAGGGCAACTAATTGTTTAGTAAAAGTTCCAGTTTTGAAGAAATTGTCATTTAAACTACGTGAAGTTAATAAAAGGAAATCGTATTAAGTTACGCTAGATATTTTCTTTTCTACCATCGAATTTCCTTAATACCTTTCGATGAAAGCTGAAGCTAAGTTGGTCTCCCTTTTGAAAAGGCAAAAACGATTAGTGGGATCGAAATAGGCGGATCATGACAACATATAAACATTAATTACTTTTAATTTACTTCGTAATTGTTTCTATTTTTTTTTTTTTTTTTTTTAATAATTATTATTTTTCTTTTATTATTTTTTACAAAAATTTACATTTAAATTTAAATTTAAACGGTTAGCCTTTTCCGACAGAAATAAATTCTTTCTTCAAAAACTGTTCTATATATTATATCAAGATAACTAATTTAACATTGGTTCGTCCTTATAAATAATTCAAATTTGAGAAATCACAATATAAATCATTAGATATGCCAATTACAAGTAAAGTATCTTGTTTAATTAATTTAATTATTTTATTATTAATTAATTTAGCTAATATATCCATAGTGTTGAGTTTATCCATAGTGTGTGCAAAGGAGATTATCTAGGTTAAGTTCCAATTTCTCTCCACCTATAACAATTATATACTAATTAATCACTTACAAACAACCCCCATTAATTAAATTAACCCCCTTTTTCTCAATTAAAGTAATTAATGTTAAGTTATCGAATAAGTAGAAATTTTCTAAGTAAAAAATATATATACCGAACACGCTAGGTTATATTTCTTATTATAGATAAAATTTTATTTATGGTTCAGTAATTCTGAAAACTATTTTTAGCATAATATGTTGATAGGTTAGAATCATTATCTATAAATATCGGTATTAAAAAAAAATATTTCTTCAAGAAAAAAAAAACCCTGGTATGAAACACTCACATGACTTTCTCTTACTGCGAAATGGCAAATTTTCTGTACACTTACATTTTTTATTAGTGTTTAAAATCGTCCGGCATTTTTATGGACGAAATATCACGAAAAACTGGAAAAACCTATTCAGTTAAAGTCGCAATTGTAGTCAACCGATTTTCTTCAAAACTGGAAATTTTGGCAATTTATGTAATTATAATTAATGTTATCTAGTTGACAGCCTAATTGTCTAGCACATTATTGAACTAAAACAACACGTTAGAGGAAAACATAACCCCACGGCTCCAACTAAAGTCCACTCAAATGTATTTTTTCCAGAGAAATGTTGCAAATAAAAGTTATAGCTCTTTATATGTGTAGTTAATATTATAAATTTTAAAAAGAAATCGTTGGAGCGTTTTTAGAGAAAATAGTGGAAGACTGAAAATTACTTCCAGTAAAGTGCAATTCCGGATATCCGATTTTCTTCAAACTCAACATATTCGGTAACATATTTAATTCTAATTAAGATAATTTAAATGATAGAATTATGTAAAAAAACTGAAATAGCATTTTTAAAAGAAAAACCATAACCCCACCTCTCAGCTTTCATTTTCGCAAAGAAATGGTTCAAATAAAAGTTGTAGCTGTTTGTATGTTTAGTGTTGATATTCTTAGCTTAAAGAAAATCATTAGAGCCGTTTTTGAGAAAATCGGAAAAAGTGGGGGAAAAAACAAATTCAGTAACATGGCACTTCCGTTGTTGGATTTTGCCCGAAATCTTCGTCTCTGATATTTCGTAATGCCAAGTTTGAGCTTCCTGCTACTTTCCGTTTTAAAGATATTCTTTTCATCACATCTACACACACACACACACACACACAACATACAGACCTTTTTCTAAAACCCTTTTTCAGACTCAGTGGACCTCAAAACGTGCATTTCTGATAAAAATTAACTTGGAAAATCTGGAACGATCGCAATAAATAAAATGAAGTGTGTTCCTGTGAACTGGTATCCATAGTTTATTATACAATCCTACCATCTAAACAAAATTAATTAGAAATAAATAGATTGCCAAAATTCCGAGTTTCAAGAAAATTAGTAAACCGGAAGTGAATTTTTTACTGAACAGTTTTTTTTTTCAGTTGTTGCAATTTTCTCCATAAAAACACTGGCGAATGTTCATTAAATTTGGTAGGCTAATTACAAAATTGGTCAGTTACAATTTTGTAAAGTTACTGTAATAAGAGAAGGTTGTGTGAGTGTTTCACACAAATTTTTTTTTTTTTTTATCAAGCATGTAAGGAAATAATTAATGCTTTTAAATCAAATCTCTGTTCTCTGCTTCCTAAACTAGCTACGTCTACTACATAAGACTAACCTGACTTCCGGTATTCTTGCCACAAGTCCATTTCACCGAAATAATTCGGTTCTATAAATTACTATTATTTGGAAGACTACATTCTTATGTTTTCCCTAGAAAATTGAACAATCTCTCGGTCATATTCTTGCTTGACTACTTTTAAGCTACGATTTTTTAATACTTAAATAATCAAATAATACAATAGCTTATGTAGATTTGTCCTTTGAGGGTAACATAGAAACAAATCAGTAACGTCTGTCTTTTTTTACATGTTGGATTTCTCCGAGTTTGAAGAAAAATGTAGGTACTAGTGGAATTTGAATATTGAAGTAAGATTAAAGTAGGATTTACTTTCTCTTACTCCTCCTAGTAAAAGGAAATATTGCGACGGTATCAAGTTCTGGAAATTGATTTTTAGATCGGAAATACATATTTTGATGTACACCGAGTACGAAAAAAAATATTTTTAGCAAATGATCTTTATCTGTGTGTGTGTGTGTGTGTTTGCTTAACAGAATATCTCTAAAACGAATAAATTATAGGAAGCTTGAACTTGTCACTAAGTTATTTCCTGCATCTGACATGAAGGTTTCGAGAACAAAATCCATCAACCGGTAGCTTTTCGCAATTTTCTCAAAAATAACTTTAACGATATTCTTTAAACTTTATTTTCTTCACACATAAATGCTTCAGTTTTATTTGATTTTTTTTTTTGTGGAGGTTCTTTGGTAAGAGCAATGTTAAGCTATAAGTAGTACTTAAGTGTAATGTATGGTTCTATCACATATGATAAAGTACACATATTCTACATATGAAGTATTGTAAAGGGATCGCTAGAATACCAAAATGGAAGAAAATCGATTAACCGCAAATGGAAACTTTACAGAGTAGACTTTTGAGTTTTTTTTTTTTGAATTTTCTATTAACTTGGCATAACTTGGCATAACTTGACACTAACTGCATATCAGATATAAATCTATCATTTGTATTTGTAACATATTCCCGGGTAAATTCATTTTAAGCGATTCTGGGGAACCTCATGTCAGTTAGGTTTTAATTTAAATTTTAAATTGCCGCCAAAAGCATTGCTTGCGTCAGAGCTGCTGACACAAGGCCAGTTATATTTTACGCTTTTTTATGACAAACATAATTAAATGTTTGTAAGTATTGTAGTGGCATCGTTTGTCGGATGATCGATTCCCACCGCTGCCACCAGATGTAGTGGAATCGTTTATTTGTGATTCCTATGGTATGTAGTAGATGTCTTGAAGAGGGCGGAAGTTAGTTTAGAGATTTTTGGAAATTAGTGCTCGAATTATTAACACTGAATTTATAAAAATAGACTGTATTTGTACAATAATTTAAACGTGAGTGATGGTAACTATTAACAAAAAAAACTTAGAAATAAATAGGAGATAAATAACTAATAATTTCGAATGATTAAAATAAATGAACTAAGATGCACAACTAAGGAAATAAGTATAAATAAAAACTGTATAGGGACGCGGAACTGCTGCTCGTATAATGATCTTGAAGACGTACTGAAGTATAATCATCCCCTCTTCCAATGGGGCGAAGTTTATATCAGTGTTAGCAACACTCACACCAAGACATCTGTCCTAGTGGGCGACCTTGTGCGACCTTGGTTAGTTCGGTGACCAGCGATTTAGGTCAGTGGCCAGCTTATCGGCACTTGCTTTGATGTAAAGTATTGACCCTTGGTTTTGTTTGTTTGGCCGCGGCCTTGTCTTGAAGACAGCGGCCGGCTAGGCCACTAGTTGTAAATTACTCTTTCTTTTGTTATGTGTTGTGAAGGTTTGATATTGCTATGACCTTGCCATGTCATTACAGTATTGTTATTTTAAGGAATTTTTTTTTTTTTTATTTAAAGCGCGTTAACATCTACGGTTATTGGCGCTCTGAGCCTTCTCAATGCACTGCCGGCCTACGGATAGTGTTCTCTCTTTACAGACAACACTGAGCAGGACCAAACAGTGAGCTGTAGAGGCTCCTAGGAAGAAAAAATCTATGGGTAGCACTGGACACGAACCCGGGACCTCCGCGTGGGAGCCCAACGCCCCAACCACTTAGCTAATCCCTCCCCTGATAATTATTTGTTAATTAAGTTGTATTAATTATAGTAAATGTAAGTGTTTTGCACGTTTCAGCCATCAGATGTTTTTTTTATTTTCACTTATTTTATTCTAATAACATGTTGATATCAATACTAGTTCCAAAATATTTGCTGTTTGCGATTTTCTCTTTCATGATCTTTTAAGTTTTCGTTAAAATCAAAATAACAAGTGTTGAATGACTTCAATTTTTTTTTTTTTCTTTTTATTATAAAATCTAAATTTAATTAGATTTACATTTAGACGGAAAAATAATAAATTAATTAATACGAAAGGGTCCAAATTTTGATGCCAAACAATATCTCTTATAGTATCGTTATTGCAGAAAAACATTGTTATAATAATAATAATATATTCTTCGTTCAGTGACTAAATATTACCACATATATGTATGTGTGATGTAATTTTAACACGAATTGATTTTCATTAAAATTGTTTTAAAAGAAAATTGGTGAATCATTAACTTGAAAAAACAAAACAAGCAGAAGAAGGAAGCTAGAATAGCAACAATTAAGTAAATAACTAGTTTATAGCTTTATAAGATGAGTTTGTGATGCAAACTCTAATATATAATAATGGAGAGGCTATTAAAATGTTAAAAAATAAACACCGAAACTCCACTTATACTAATAATTATTTAATTTTTTGTTTTGTTCTTATTAAGCTTATTAAATTCTACACTGTCTACGCTGCGTATGTGTGTAATTTAGCTTGGAATGTCAGGCGATATCATAGTGATGAATAAATACTAATATCAATTATAATTGAATGAAATACCACGATTAAGGATTAGCTGGCCCCCTTAAAAGCCTCTGTTCATTCATAATTTTCATATTGCCTTTTTCTCTAAATTTATAAATAGAGCTATTTCTTTTACGAGAAATTTTTATATCTATGTTTTATAATATATATAAATATTTTCTAATAAGTTTATATCTGTGAAATTAGCGTACCAAGTATAAAAAAAAAATCGTTGCAACCATTTTTCTGGTAAATTCCCAAGAACTCAACAAAAAAAAAAACGATTTCGAATTTGAAATTCTATCAACGCCTTCTAATCTGTATTAATATTATATAGGTTGAAAAGAAACCATATATTATACTGAAAGGATAGATATGTGTGCAGATAGTTTACGAAATTGAAAGAAAATTTTTGGGTCCATTTTCGAGAAAATCACGAAAAATTAAAAAAAGAAAAAAAAGCTCCATTCAGTAAGATTGCACTTCCGGTTGATAGTATTTGACCGAAATCTTCGTGCAAGCTTCAAGCAAAATCTTCATATGCGGTGGTAATGCCTAAACGTGATACCAAGTTTGAGCTTCCAGCCGAGTTTTCGTTTTTTAAGATACTCTGTAAACACATACACACAAACACACGCATACAGACAATTTTTGAAAAACCACTTTTTCAGACTCAAGGGACCTCAAACCTTGTACTTCCGGTGAAATTTCAATTTCGAAAATCTGTAGCGATCGCAATAAATAAAATGAAATCTGTTCTTGTTGAAATGTATTTGGTGATGTTGTTTAGTAGTGTAGTTTGTAGTAGCTTGTGGCGTGAGGGGTTTAGTAATGGGCTTGTGTGTATGTTCAAAGAGAAGAGAAGTATCAGAAATAAGAAACTAGTGACCACTGCTAACAATAAATATATTCTATTTAAATAATAACTATTTTTCAAGTTATTTGCAATGAATGTATAAACTTATTATTGTATTGTGGAAACTAGTTAGAGTGATTTTGCTTAAGGTTAACACTTAAACTTGCACTGATATTTGCTGGTAGAATTTCTAGTTCAGACTGTTCTTGAAAGTGTGCATTCTCTTGTTAGTTCAAATCTTCTCCATTGAGAAGGGCAAAAGACAAAGGTGACAGAGTTATATGAACTCTTCTCCATGTTTACCCGGCATTTGAATATAAACGGAGTGTTATTGCCAAGTTTCTAGATTTTTCAAAGGCGTTTGACACCATCTCTCATGATTTGCTCATTGCTAAATTATCAGTTTATGGCATACGAGGAGTTGTGTTGCAATTTTTCAAATCTTACCTTACTGGTAGGTGTCAGATTGTTGACGTTAATGGCCATAAGTCCAAGATAATGAGTATAGCAAGTGGAGTTCCGCAGGGTTCGATTTTAGGACCTATCCTTTTCGTCCTTTATGTCAATGATTTACCTTGTATCAAAAACGTAGAGGTATTACAATACGCAGATGACACAGCATTGGTCACTACTGGTGAGAACCCCATGGAGTGCAATATACATGCTGAATTAGCGATAAACCGGTTGGCTAAATATAGTGCGGAAAATCATTTAATGATGAACGCGTCAAAAACACAGGAATTAATCTTCTCACTAAAAGAAGAAAAGGTACGCACGGTGCGCTATCTAGGTATAATACTAGATACTAAATTAAATTATGGTGCCTTAATTGAGGAAAAATGTGAGAAATTAAGTAGACTGTGTTATTTGATGAGACGACTGACTGACGTACTGAGCATTGAAGGACTGAAGACGGCTTACTATGCGCTGTTCTATTCAGTCATGACTTATGGCATAATGTTGTGGGGGAGCGCACCACTAGCGGGGAATGTGTTTAAATATCAGAAGAAGGTAGTTAGAATAATATGCAAGGTTAGAAAGGATACAAGTTGTCGCGAACTATTTCCGCGATTAGGCTTTCTAACACTACCCTGCTGCTATATCCTTAGATGTGCCGTATTTGTACTAGAGCATCCAAATAAGTTCCGGCGTAGAGGGGAACTACATAACATTACGACAAGGCAAAACAACTTATTGGAGGTGCGTGCACATCGGACTTCGAAAGTTGGAAAAAGCCCACTATATATGGCCGCTAAAATCTATAATTGTTTGCCCGAGTCTTTGCTTCAGGTGAGCCTATCAAAAAATAAATTTAAAAAGGAGCTTAAAAATATTTACTAAATAAAAATGATTACTCCATAAACGAGTACCTCTGTAATTGATGAAGCTTTTCTTTTTTTGACAGTGTTCTGTATCTTTGGTGCTGTATGAATAAAGTATCTATCTATCTATCTATCTATCTATCTATCTATCTATCTATCTATCTTCTTGTAACTGTAGTCTTCTACCTGGGTGTACCCCTTTTTGCCAGTGAATATTTGAATATTCTTGAAATAATATTTTTCACATAAAATGTATTTCTAGCAATCCATCACACTGTGGTATAAAATCACACTTCATCATGCTGTGGTATAAAATGAAGTGGTATCATAGTTGATTATACAATTCTACCATCTAAACAAAATTAATTAGAAATCAATAGATTGTCAAAATTCCGAGTTTCAAGAAAATTAGCAAACCAGAAGTGGATTTTTACTGAATAGTTGTTTCAGTTTTTCAAATTTGCTCCATAAAAACACCGACGACACACAATGCAGACCATTCGCTAAAAACTTTTTCGTATTCAGGGGGACCACAAAAACCTGTATTTCCGGTGAAAACTCAATTTCAGAAATTTGGCACGATCGCAATACTTCCTCTTACATGGGCTATGAGAAAGTAAAAATTGGTTTACCGATTGCAACATATATATGAATGGCGTGATTTGTACATGAAAAAATATTTGACCACGATTTAAACGAGTTTGATATTTTTATATAAAACAGAGCTTCTGAAAGTCAACTTTTCAGGATTTGAGATGTCGGTTAGGGAACCGGAAACAAACGAGATAAAACAAAATAAAATGTAGTTTCCATTAAATAATTAAATAGTAAAAAACAGAGAAAAGCACTTACAGAATTGATTTTTTAATTTTTTTTTATTTTAATTAAACGACTTTTTTCTCATCCTAATCCAGAAGAAGAATCAGACTCTAGCATTTTTTTTTTTTGCAACTTTCTTTGCAAGCTATTTCTCTCTTAGAACTATGAGAATAATTTTAAGTTCTAATTTACTTAAGTAAACTTTATTTAGTTTTACTATTTTACTTACGTAATTTTTTTACCATTTACTTTAATGAAAGATCATTTCGTTTACTTTATTCATTATGCAAATTAAATGGCTATAAAAAAAATGTAAAATAACTTCTTTTTTTTTAATTAATTAAAGGAAAAATGATTTGCTTGCCACGAAGAAGTATATAGAGTGTTGCCAGTGATGGCTCTTCTAGGTACGCTGCGTATCAAGTTTGCCGAGACTGAGAAATCAGCGTTAATCCTTAATCCCACAGTTCGATACGAAAGTAATGATTGTAAAACAGCTAATAAAAATGAATTTGAAAAAAAAAGCCAATCTATGAAAAATGGATTCTTTTTTATAAAGAAAAATTGAGAGAACAGTATGGCGATAGACCCGTATTTTGGGGCAAGTAGTACTATATCGAAGATAACTAGAAATTTCTACGACCAGGTCCGGGATTGACCCATTGAAAATTGTCAGGCCTAGTTTTTCATTTATAGATTCGTTTAGAATAATACATAATCAATCATATTTACAGCTATTAAGTTTATATTACTATTTTAATTATACGAATTTCTATTTTTTTTTTGTTTTTTTTTAAATCATTAACAAATTAATATTTTGTTTTTAAATTCTCTGTTTGAACTTGCCTCTAATTTTAACTGCTTTATTAATTAACTTGGCTATTTTTGATAGTACTGTTGTATTTCCATAGATTAGGACAATACAACAGCAATCCAACGAAATCTTTTTATTATTGTATGTCTAATTCAATAAAATGTTTTCTCTTGTCTCTTAAAACTTCATCCATTTTTTCTTCTTTTTTTTCTGTGAAATCAAACATTATTCAGAGCCATTCTTGCTGGGATTTTGCATAAATGATTTGACAAAATTAAAAAATGCAAGCAATGGGAAGTATTCAGTGAGTCTTGAATCTTGGAGTTGTACTCAAGGCAGCCATGGAGGCAGCCAAAAAGTTTGTGAACAACTGGTCTAGAAATTGACTCAATCCTAGCAGTGGCTAGGAATGAATAATTGAGGAGACGAAATATTGTATTAGAGCTTCTAAGAAAATTATAGAATAATGTATGTATGTTCGAATTGATAAGATTTGCCATTGCTCGGTCTGTCTGGCTTTTCGGGCTGCTAACAAGAAATACGGGTTTATAAGTGCATATATTGTGAAATGTGATTGGTGTGGATGTGATGATGTTTTGTAGTAGTTTGTGTTGCACGAGCGGTTTTGTAAAAGGCTTGTGTGTATGTTCAAAGAGAAGAGAAGTAATAAGTAATTAAGAAAACACTGGTAGATTAAATTAAATATATTATCTTTAAAGATATTTAAATACTTTTTAATAACACAGTAATATGCTTATTAATATACTGAAACTAGCTACGTTTTAACTTATGAGTGGCACTGATACTAAAATAGAACAAGTGTTCTAATTGGATGTCTAGTTCAGACTGTTCTTGTCTGAAAGCAGATTGCAGACTGTCTTGAAAGAATGCCTTCTAATTGTTAGTTCAAATGTTTTCAAAAAATTTGCGACACTACATTACAGGTTACTAATGCATTTAAAGATCTCGGTGTAAATTTTGACTCTTCACTCACTGGTTTGAATCTCTAAAGAGCTTCGGTTTTTTGAGCAGACACACTAAATATTTCAAAAAAATCTCTTCCGTGCGTAATCTTTACTGCTCCTTAGTAAGATCACAATTAGAATACGCATCAGTGATCTGGTCACCATATTACAAACTCCTTTCTGGCTCCATTGAAATAATTGAAAACAAATTTCTTAGAATGGTTGCATACAAAATAGGACTGCAATACAAAGATATAAACTATCAGAATTTGCTCAGTTTCCTCAACTTAAACACTCTTTCTAATAGAAGACAAAATTTCGATATTCTTTTCCTTTCCAAAATAATAAACAATGAAATAGACTGTACTAATATCCTATCCCTAATTAATATCAATGTCCCTTGCTATAATACTCGTAATATCCTTCCATTTGAAAGAAGTCACAAAGATATAATTATTAACAATATTGTAACATAAATAGAATTATGAATAACTGTATCCAGCAGAACAGTAGAATTGATATTTTCTCCATGAACTGCAGTTCAATCAGAAAAATACTAAAACAACTCTGAAAATTATTATTAATTAATATTAATTAAATTTGTCTAGTTTTTCAGATTTACTATAATTACTCAAAAATGATTTTTTTACTTTTATATACGTGAGTAAATATTATATTTTATATTTTTAAAATGAGACTCTTAACTTTATTAATAACTTTCCTATATTAAAATTTCATAAATAATTCTAGTATGTCTGGAGGGAGTGTATTGTCTTATCCTAACTGTTTCTTGTCCCTTTGTCTCTTCATTACCATTGACCTAAATTACAGTACCCCTGGCTCTTCCCCTTCACTAAACTGCACTATTTGAACTAGCTAAAATTCACAAATTATTTCACTAAACTATTTTCCAAAACTATTATTTTTCCATTTCTTTCTTCTACTACAATTGCTATTTTTGTTGATGGTCTCTTGAAAAGCAACAACAGTTCTCCACTAATAATTTGCCATCTTTATTTTTGTAGTGATAAATCAATGCATAAATTCGGTAAAATGTTTTTTCAAAAAGACCAGCTTTTACTTTTTCTAGAAGACTGCGATAATTCCTGGAAGCTGATGAATACAATCGAACATACACTATTATGTTCATTTAAAAATAAGTTTTATTCATATTAAATTTATTATCATCTTTTTAAAATAGTACTTAGAGTTCTAAAAATGAATAGGAATTTTGCCTCCAGTGTTGAATACTTGTTGGGAGATTATTACTAACTGACAAGGGAGGGGGGGATGACTATGTTTCCTTAAATCAATATATTTTAGTTTGAATTAATTCACTCTAAATATACTTTGATACAAATAATTGAAATTTATTGAATAGTGTATGTCTATTTGTTGATCGAAACATAATTAATTTAACTGTCGGCAGAATGCGCAACATGTTTTCATTGTGAAAACACTGATAATTGCAGTCAGCTATTGTTCATTGTTATATAATTCTAATTGCGATGTTTTAATAAGTAATATCAAAATATAATAATAACAATGATTTGTATGGGCTGCACATTCCGTCACCGCTGTATCAGCAGCATAAGTATATGAAATTATGCCAAATAATTTCACTTAAATGACTTTTTAGTCATTTCTAATGCATTTCTGAGGGATAAATTACATTTGCAACCGTTGTGAAATGATATTACAACTTAACTGGTAGAACTAGCAATTCTTACATAGATATTTCTTACATAGATTCGTAGCAAGATTTTCTACAGATATATTCATATGAAAATAGAAGTTGTGCCAGACCAGAACTATATGCAATGACAATATGAACCAACCTAAACAAAATGCGAACCCTCCTACCCAGAACCCTTCATCATATAATGGATGTGACAATGGGAGAGAATTAGAGAGAATGGACTTTAGAGAACTAAACTAGATGATATGCTGAACACTGTATAATGAAAAGAACACACAAACAGCAAGGACTTTACACCTTACCTAGAAATTAGGTAGCGACAGATATATAAAGAGAGACAGACTGGCTAAATGATAGAAGGTAGTAAAAGGTTGCAGACTGGTTGTTAACTGGTCGTAAACTGTCCTGAACTCTACTGCTGTCCTTTATTTATATGAATTGAACTGCCCCTTCTTAGTTTGGCCTTACTAACTAAATAAAGTAACCAACTTTTTTTGATTCATTTTTGTGTTTCTCTACTGTTCGGATCCTATGAATCTTTAATGATCAGGATCCCATTACAATCATATTGTCGATGCTTTTTAATTAACAACCAGCTTCTTAACAACACAAACCACACTGATCTGGAGGCTCCTTTCGTCCAATATGGCGAAATCTCATTACAGTAAATCCCACAATAGGCAGTTCCAGTTTATCGCTGGAAATATTCGATGGGATATTCGACAACCGAGATTTCGATAGTCCCGGTAACCCTCTGGTTAACTAATGCTGGTAATTATCAATGCATAGTAAGATCTTAACTCCATTGAATGATAGTTACCATCTAAGGCATTTTTATTAGCTTACTTATTTGTTACATGTTTAATTATACAACTGTAAATGTCCAATCAAAAATAAATAAATAAAGTAAAAATAAGTTCTTGTCCTGTTGTTTTCTTATTGATCTTTCCCGGATTTTTCCAAAGACTATTGCTAGACATTTCGGGACAAATGTCTCGATTGTTTACAAGAAACTAAATAATTTCTGTTATTATTAAAAAAAAAAATCGTTGAGAAAATTACAAAAAAAATTATATTTTTGGAATCCTGATCAAAAAATCCAATAATAAACAAAACTAAGAAAAAAAAATTATAAGTTTTTCTTACATTTAGAAGATACATTTTTTTTTTTTTTTTTTGAGTCCATTTGATATAATTATCTTTTAAAGCGATTTAATTAATAGTAATTAAAAACTATATAAATTATTATAAATTATTTGCTAAACATTTTCCACACTTTTTATTCTTTGGAAGAGAAGTTGACAAAAGTACTTTTCAATCTAAAAGTACTGTGAAGGGATCAGACCCTTGTTGAATACAGAATATGTTAGGGTGACACATTTTCTGAACCCTCTAATATTAGAATTCGACACTCCGTACTGACAGGAAGTAATTTTATGCAAATTTTTCGTAATAATCCTTACAATTGTACAACTGTAATTAAGTTTATTATTGCCATTTATCATGGAGTTTCGTTTTATAATTGTATTTTTTAAATTAGCATTAAGCAAGGTCAAAAGTTTATGAAATTTTTAAGCGTGGGTGCAAAACCCGTCTGAAATAAACTTTCAAGATATGCGAAGAAATTAGTGAAATAAAGTATTTAATTTTATATATATATATATATATATATATATTCAAGGTCAGAGCCATTAGCTTTATTGCTTTTTATTAATGATTCGTAATGAAAATAACGCTTTGTCTCTTCATGCAGAGTGGGCAGATGAAGTGAATTGAATGAATTTAAGAAGAAAGAAATACAGATAAAAAGAAACAATTACTTGTGACAAAGCAGGAAAGCACCACCGGATCGAGAAGAACTGGCGGCTGTGTTAAACATATTATATTTTTTGCAAGAACCCTCAAGTTTAGTGAACAAAGAACTTCAACTTTTCTTTTCTGTAAACGATTAATTAAAATAAAGTGGTAACACTTTATTCAAAAATTGCTAATTATTCTTATGTTGTTTGAAAATCTATAATTGCTTTATTCCCTTTCACTTTGTTGTGTACTGTACTTCACCAGTCTAAAGTTTGATCTTTCGTACAGTTACTCTACCTTGGAAAAACAAAACCCTACATTTTTAAGAAGCCTAGATCGAATTTGCATTATCCTTCTTTATTTACTCCTTTGTTCAGTCTCTGTAATGTTATTGGCGATGTATTTTATGCAGTAGTGTAGCGAGTGTTGTTGAAAGGGTTGTGTGTGAATATGTTTAAGAGAAGAGATGTGTTTTAGAAATAGAGTATAAGAACCACTGTTTTGAATAAATAATTTAACAATATATTAATTTAGTAACTTTACAAAGTAATTATTAATTGTGAATATTAAATTAACTTATACAGAATCAATATCAATCATTAAGTAGCTAGGTTGATTTAAACTCAAATGTTTAGTAGCACTTATAACTCTATAGAATGAATACTGGTTAAATGCTTCAAATAGACTGATGAAACAATGCTTTTTTTCTAGAGGGTGTTTTTTCCTACAAAACAGTCAGCCAAGGTGGTATTGTCTTAAATAACGATATGATGCCCCTTTTTACCTCTCCTTTGTATACCTTCTGAAAATGAAAAATAACATTTTTTTTTTAATTTAGTTTCACAAAAAATTTCTTAATGTGATAACAAGAAGGAGTGATTACAAGAAGGAAAATATATAATTTTTAATTATAAAAAATTATAACTAGTGCTGCCAGCCAGTCGCTATTATTCAGGTCAAGAGCCGCGGTCAGTGCACGGTCAAAGGGACCGCCAAGGACAGGAACCGCCAAAGACACACTGCTTTCGAAAGAGTCATCATACGGTCAGTATACAAAAGCCGCCTGGCCAATATACAAGGGTCAACAAATCACTCAAACGTCCACCTGGCTACAGTCTTTTGATAACCGCCAATAAACAAACACTCAAAATACCGACCACCTGGCTAAAGTCTTTTGATAACCGCCAACACCTGTTGCCCAACCTATTCAAGATCTAGGGTCAACACACGGCAAGAGATGTTTTAGTGTGACCCGTAATTACACACTCGTCATTGTGTCAGTGATGACAATATAACGTCTCTCCACAGGAAGAGGGAAGGATTATTCTTCAGTATTTTATCAGCGTAAAATCAAGATTCTACCAGTGACATAATTCATAAATCGAAGCGCGTCCCTATCTAAGTATTTAAACATATATTTATTTATCATATTATAGTTGTGCATTCTAGTTACAATTTAAATCATTTTAAATTAATTGTAGTTTATCTTTTCAAACGTTTAAATTATTGTTAAAATATATATACGAGTATATATCTATTTTCGTAAATTAGTAATTCATATTCCGAGTAACAACTCTCTAAAAATCTCTAACTAACTCCCAACTATTCATCGCATCATAACCCTCACCATGACATCTGAACCCACTACAAAATCCTGCATTAATAAATTCTATACTAATAGAGATGTCAGATATTTAAAATGAATAATTCCAAGACGGTTGGTCTGTGCTACTCAGTTGTCCCAGCTGGAAAAGAGTACTCTCCTTTAGTTAAGACTGAATGTGGCAGCATAAACTTCCCACCTTCGACAAAATTTCTCGGACTCCACATTTCTGTAGATCTGCGCTGGAAAGAACATATAGGTTTACTGGCTCCTAAACTTTAGAGCATAGTATTTCTCTTGAAAAAATTAACCCTAATCCTCAATCTTGAGGCCTTGAAAGTAGTATATTTTGGAAATTCCAATCAACGACTTCCTATGGGATAATGTTTTGGAGAAACAGCCCGTGTACATCAAGAATTTTCCGCATCCAAAAAAGAGATATTCGTGCTATGGTTAAAGCAAGACCCAACGACGAAAGCTGCAGGTTGCATTTTAAAAATAATAAAATCCTCACGATTCCAGCTCTTTATATCTTTTCCATCTGTTCATGGTTCTACAATATTAGAAATAATTACAACACCTTCAACCATAAATATAATACTCGGAACCGTGACCACTTTCCCTTTCCCCAAGCAAACCACTCATTTTTCACATCTTCTTATTTATTTATGGGAAGGAAAATATTTAATGAACTTCCAAATGAAATTTCATCTTCACCAACACTGAAATTGTTTAAATCTAAACTAAAAACTATGCTCCTGATAGAGTAATATATGATTTGGATGATTTTCTTACATAGACTTGCTTTGTAAAAAAGTTGTTATTAGATTGTTTAATGTATTGACATGTCTTGTTCATACGAGTGTATGTAGAAATGAAGATAAATAAAGATTATTATTATTATTATTATTATTATCATTATTATTTTACCAACCTTCATAATATTTCTAAATTATATTTATTAAATATAATTCTGGCATCCATCACATCTCCTATTTTGTCAAAGAACCAAACTTGCCTTATATCTTTAAGTTTTAAGCTCCTTCTCTCTGTTGAACTTCCTTTTATTGGTGAGCAAATTTGTGAAAACAGTTGTATTTCTAAACATTGAATAAAGCAAAAATCTACTACTGAACGAAATACAATACTTTTTGAAATCTTGCAAACAAAGAATTTTGATGGCAATCAACATAAGTTAAATTTGTGGACTGCTAGAATAATCTTCATAGAAACCAGCTATGAAGAAAAATTCTGAAAATAAGCTTTGTGAAGATAAAAAAATACCTTTGGTTTAAATTTAGTTTCACAAAAAATTTCTTATTTCATATGAGAAGAAATCCTGCATTAATAAATTCTATTCTAGTAGAGATGTCAGGAATATTTTACATCTGACCTTTTTACTTCCTCTTATACGATCTTAAGGGGAAGAGGAAGTATTGCCATCGAGTCAAATTTAATTGAGTACTAAGGGAAATATATGTTTGGGGGGTCGGCCCTGTTACAAAGGATTTAGCGTATGTATGTGTGAACAAGATATCTCAAAAACAAAAAATCGCAAGAAGTTAAAACATGGTATTCCGTTTGGGTACCATCAGGGCATGTGACAACAATGGTTTTGGCCAAAATTTATCAACCGGAGAGGCGACTTTAATGATTTTTTTCAATTTTTCGCAATTTTCTCAAAACCGGCTACAATGATTTGCTTCAATCTTGGAATACTAACTGCGCAGTTATAAACCCATCACTTTAATTTGTAACATTAAAAAAAAAAAAAAAATATTTTAGGCAGTTTTGTGTAATTTATGGGTTACATTTCAAAAGTTATGTCGAGTTCGTACAATGCTATTGGCGCTCTCTTTGGACTATCCGTGTATTAACGGCATTAGTCACGCGAGTATTTCACACCAGATTTTTTGGAACTAGGAAACTCAATATGTAAAAAGAAAACCTGATATTTTTATTTGAAATGATTTAATTGAATAGCGTATTTTACATACATTTAGAAAAAAAAAATTGGTCCGAACACTCACACAACTTGCTGCCTTACTGCAATAAGTTTACAAAATTGTAGTAAGTATACCAATTAAATGACATTCGTCAATGTTTTTATGACAAAATCCCGAAAACTTGATAAACTGTTCAGTAAAAAACGATTTCCGGTTTACTCATTTTCATGAAACTTGAAAATTTGGCAATCTAATTATTTCGAATTAATTTTGTTTAGAAAATAGAATTTTATAATCAACTAAGATAGCATTTTAGAGGCAAATATAACCCTCCCCTACCCCAAAAGCTAGCTTAAATGAATTTACCTGGAGAAATGTTTCATACAAAAGTTGTTTTTTTGTTGTTTTTTTTTACTACGCTGGTGAACCGGTGGCGGCGGGTGCCATTCGGTATCGCGCTGCCCAGTAAAGTTTAAACATTGTTGTCCCCTTGTCCAAGTTCGTGCTTAAAGCATTTCTTATGTCCACAAGTGTGGGACATGTGTCGAGGTGGAAGCCGGTCATTTCGTCAATTTGGCAATAAGGATGTAACAGCAACCAAAGAGAGATCAGCAACTAAAGAGAGTAAAGAGATGAGAAACGAACCCAAGCACTCTCTTGAACTGGAGTGGGAGAAACATAAATACAGCGACGGACAGTCCAGAGAAATACAGTTCGATACAGTTCAATATATTTCACTATAGTTCATCATTTCGCCATTCACATCGTGTCATTTTCATACCATTCTACCTTAACCATTCTCTATTGTAAAGTCCAGGCAGACTGTGTCTCTTTAACCAGTGTTAACCCAGTCTTCTTAATTCATCACCAGACACATTCTCTCTACTAACACATCCATTATAAAGGACTTGTTGCAGACACGGCCATTCCGATTTTGAACAGATGCCTTTGTAGGTAGTCATGTCCAGTAGTTAACCTGAAACATCCTATGGCATCCCTCCTTTCCAGATTAGTCGGAATGCGCTTCGAATTTACTTGCAGTGTTCCCACTGCTTCCCTGCCCTCTGTTTTCGCCAAAGACTGACAGCCATCGCCTATCACCCAGTAACCAAGAAACGCCGCCATGCAAAGGCTCATCAAATAAAAGTTGTAGCTCTTTATATGTGTAGCTCATGTACTTAGTTTAAAGAAAATCGTTGGAGCCGTTTTAGAAAAATAGCAGAACATTGAAAAATGCTTTTCAGTAAAAACGAACTTGCGGTTAACCGATATTCTTCAAACTCGGAATTTCGACAACATATTCAATACTAATTAATAATAAATGCTTTATGTAGTTGTAGGCTAGTATCTTGAAATTGATTATATTATGTTGTTTACCTTCATAGAAACACCAATTTCTTAGCCTTCATTTTATATTTATGTTTTATTTTATTTTAATAATGCAACTCGACGTTTCGGCGTCTGACTACGCCATTTTCAAGAGTAGAAATGATTTTTATATATATAATATAATACATCAGTACAACTGAGATTTGTAAAAATTGTAACTCTCGCTTAGGTGTTTTTTTTTTTTTTTTAATTTTCCATTAATATTTTAATTCGTCAAATTCTTTTTTAGTATAAACTCAACGTTATTGTATCGAAAAACGAGAGTAATGATTATTATTTCAAATTAGCAAGGTTCTATTATTTTAAAGCTGGAGAAATATAAAAGAACAATTTTTTTTTTAATTTAAAAAACTAACTAAGCCAGAGTTACAATTTTTACAAATCTCAGTTGTATTGATGTATTATATTATATATATAAAAATCATTTCTACTCTTGAAAATGGCGTAGTCAAACGCCGAAACTTCGAGTTTTATAATTAAAATAAATAAAAAATGAAGGCTAAAAAACTGGTGTTTCTATGAAGATAAACAACCTAATAAAATCTAATTAATAATATTTAGATGGCAGTCAAATGAAATGGCAATTTAAAGAAAAACCTAACCCTACTACTCTTCCAAAACTGCGTTAAATGAAATTATCCGTAGAAATGTTTCAAATAAAAGTGCAGCTTTGTATATTTGTAGTTGATATACCAAGTTTAAAGAAAATCGTTTGAGCCGTTTTTGAGAAAATAGCGAAAAACTGAAGAAAAAAACATTCAGTAAAATGGCGATTTTGACATAATTGTGTACTTGGTTGGAGTAAGAGAAAGTAACAATCTCTTACAATGATTTCACGAGTCTACAGAATCAAGTAGTTATTTTCTTCTCTGGTACTTATTAATTCTCATGAAAAACCGGATAAGTAGTGTATCTGTTGACTTTATCATTTGCACTAATATAACTCTAGGCGTCACTTGACATATTGTGTCTTACCAGTTTCATATGTAATCTCTACAAAACAACTTTTAGCATGTTGTAGAAGGCACAAGGAGTATGTTCTTCAAGACATGATCTTCGATCTTGTAAAACAGTCCATATCTATCACAATTTAATCCTTGATGTCGAAGTGGTTTGATTAAATAATGATCTTAAATTCCAAACTATTGCACATTTACAGAAGTCATTTGATAAGCGTTGCAGGTTGTTGTCAATCGTAAATGCTGTTAAAGATTCGTCATGTTGATATTGATATGTTTCTGTAACTTTTACGAACTTCTCTTAGGCATACCGTCAGAGACTTAATAGAGCTTCTACCGGATCAATTCTGTGGAGATTTGATAAGACCAATTCTGTAGAATGGCGTTCGATAAGGCCAGGGTTTAGTTTCTCCCCGAAATGGAATTTAATAACAATATTAAGATAATGTTCAACAAAATTTGCTGTAGAACTGTTTAAGTTCTTAGCGCTCGATTCACGTGAAATAGGGCAATTGTTGTTGGATCCAGTTAAGTTAATAGTTCATAGTTTATCAGAGACTATGAGAGAACCAACTGTGATCCAGTAATCCAATTAATATTTTAACTACTTTGGTTTTTTAAAACTCTAACCGACGGTATTCTTATTTTAACACTTTTTTTACGGTATTTCTCAACTGCAATCTAATAATAATCCTAATAATCATTTATTTCAAAATATTATATATACATATATACAGTTTTTACATGGAGTTTCAGTTTATACTATAACCTCCTAACTATTTACATTATTAAGAATACAGAGTTAGACAAACGAAACAGTTATATTAAGGGGGAAAAAAATGGCAAAAACCCCAAGCAATACAAACTCCCTTTATGTGAGCATGTTTCTCACCCTGCGATGCCCGTACTCAACTCTAAAGTCATAGTCCCCTATGTTCCTACAAAGCGAGTTATTACTGAGACTAGTAAAGGTAAAAAACTTTTCAGTTGCGAGGAAAATGCATACGTCAATTTTGTCCACTTTGCAATACACGTGCAAATCATTAATTCTAGTGTACCGTGGCGAGTTCGTTGCTAGCCTTAAAAACTTGTTCTGGATTATCTGCAGGCCATCGATATTAGTTCTGCAGGTAATACTCCAGGAGGGGCATGCATACAATAGCATGGGTTTGGCAACAACTTTATATAGCAACAGCTTGTTACTAGGGGCCAGTTTGGACTCTCTGCAAAGTAGCGGAAATAGTGTTCGGATCGCCGCCTTGCCTTTGTTAATACGTTCCCTTACGTGAGGTGTAAAGGTAAGTTTACGGTCAAGAGTGACACCTAGATAGCGAACGGTGTTAGTCCAAGGCACTGCCTGCCCTTGGAATTGTACTTCTTTCCAAAGTACGGGCCTGCGTTTGAACTGCAATCTGACAGATTTAATATCAATTACCAAATCTCTTGGTATAATAAAATTAATATAAACACAACTGTTTAGTTTTTCTTAACAAAAGTGACGAATAATTTGAATGTAATTATGTTACGAGCTATAATAAGATAATAATCACTATTTCTGTTTTTTTTTTTTTTAAATTATATAAAAGTAACATTTGAATGCTCCCACTCTTAAAAAAAAAAAAAAAAAAAAAAAGTTTCAACTGTGATGGATTTCGTTATCGGTACTTTTGTTTGCACTTTTACTCAGGACCAACTGATAACTGCATCATTGCTGACATGTAGTAGTTGACGTGTCTCAGGAAAATAAAGGACCAGTTGTTCATATAGAAAGGGCATGTTGGTGTTTTCATTTCAACAATTCCGTCATTTTTAAAAACGGCTTCTCTAAGTAGCACTGCCACGCATATCATTTCTAGATTGTTCTAATGAATTTCAATTTTCTACTTGTTCTTATTGCATAAGCGAATTATTGCTTACCGAACAACACGTTTTGAGGTCTCGCAAACGCAAAAAACAACATGATTTTAGTGAACAGTATTATATAATGTAGGGGTGTATAACTTATGTAAAATGGGGCTGCAACTCGCACCGTTTCTTAAAGATCCCGCTTCAATATAATGTACGGTTCTAGCGTATAATATTAAAATATAATTAAATATTGTAAATTGGATATTGAGGTTCGGTCATACAAAAGAACTCTTTTTAAATTTCTACCGAAGTTTCGGCAAAAATATTTTCCTTCTTCAGGGTCTGGCAATAAATTTGCCGAAACGTCGGTAGAAATTTAAAAAGAGTTCTTTTGCATGACCAAACCTCAACATCCAATTTACAACATTGATTACAGCGGTCGTAACCAACACCACAAACATAAGTATTAAAATTTGCCAGGTTTATTAAGTTTGAAGAAAACCATCAATAATCCAGATTAGATTTCGGATTTTTATTTTTAATTTTCTCCAAAGCGTCTTCCACGATTTTCTATAAACCCAAAAATGTTAACTGCACACAGGTATAAATTGATCACTTTTATTTAAACTTTTTGGTTTTTACACAAAATTTTAAATTTGGGCTTCTGGGGAATTTGAATGTTAAGGTTAACATTAAACAGCCGTTTGTTATGGGATCCGAAACATTAATGATTCATTGGATCCGAAGAGCGAAGAAGCCGACATTAAATGAATAAAACTCCCAGACTAGGGAGGAAGAGTTCGAGCCATATAAATAGATCGACGGCAGAACTGTCAGACAGCTTTTACGACAGTTATTACAACAGTACATCCAGGCAGCAACCTATCTATATAACTTCTAATTACTCAGCCAGTTTGTCAATTTATTATTCTCTAGCTACCTAACTTCTGTATTACTGTAAAGTCCTTGCAGTTTGTGTGTTCTATTTATAATATCAACTATTCTTCTATTTATCTATTAGCATATCATCTAGTTTATTTCTAATCTCATTCCTAAATTCATTCTCTCTAATTCACTCTAGATGATATGCTGAACACTGTATAATTAATGGAATACACAAACTGCAAGGACTTTACAGTAAGACAGAAGTTAGGTAGCTAGAGAATAATAAAGAGACAGAGTGGCTGAGTAAATAGAAGGTAAGTACACTGAAACGTTTAACCCGAAACTGTGGGGACCGAAATATTTTTTCGTATTAAACGATAAAAATAGCGGTTTGTTTTTGTCCCGATTTCTCTGTCATCGTACATGTAAAAAAATAAGTTTTGCATTAAAATTCACCGAATTCGAAAACTAACTGAAATTTTTTGACAATGGCGGTACCTTTACCTACTCAAAGACAACCGGAAAACTAGCAACAGTGGCAGCCATTGTTTATTTTGTTCCGTCTAACCAAAACATCTGCTTGACGATGTGACTGCAGAAAACAGGTATATTTTGATCGTCAGGGAAATGAAATCTTTTCGTGTTTAGCGAAATTTGTTTCGTGTTAAAAGAAAAAAAAAATGTATGAAATTACATAGTATTTTGACGGGAACGCAGTATGATTTAAGCGTTTTCGTGTTAAACTTTTTTGCTGTGGATAGGTTGCTGACTGGATGTACTGTTGTAATAACTGTCGTAAAAACTGACTGACTGTTCTGCCGTCGCTATATTTATATGAATCGCCTTAGTCTGGCCTAAGTGGGAAGCAACTAAAGTTTTATTCATTTAATGACTGCTACTTCACTCTTCGGATCTTATTAATCTTTAATGATTCGGATCCCATTATGCGTTGCTAATTTTAGTGGGAAAGACAGCGGAGAGTGCTGTATCTTTAGTAAAAATTCCAAATTAAAGAAAATATTTCAATTCGAATTGTAACGACTGCAGGAAAGGAAGTCTTGGGAAGTCGTTTCACATCAAAATTATTTATTTTTTTTGAACAAGGGAACACAATGCTTGTATAAATAGAATGTGATCATATTTCAGAAAAACTAAATAACAACAATAATAACAGAATATAGTAAGTGAAACAACTGGTTATCAAATGAAACTTTGGAATATTATTGTTTACACAAACTGGATAAACAAGCGGAGGAAAAGTTATTTCGCCCAAGATAGACGGCTAACTTAATCATCTGTTGTCATGATTTATTACATTAGCCTGAGGAGTTCGTGTTCATCTTTCTGTACTGGGTGTGCTGGCATTGTACACACTATGAGCAATATACTTGAAGAGGAATGCTGGGCCACTAATGTCCTTGCTTATAGCTATCGGCCAGTTAGCAAAGTGTGCCTGGCTACTGGGCCATACAGAAGCTTACGTTTCCTTAATAAGCACCTGTTACCTCCTCATCATCCTTAATACAAGTGCAACTTTTAGCGATTAATAATAATAATAATAATAATAATAATAACAATAATAATAATAATAATAATAAAAGAATTTCAAAAAAAAGGGAAATTATCCCTTCATAGAATCCTTACTTAATATAACTCTAAACTGTTGACGTTAATCCCAGCCCTGGGACTGAGTTATGCATCTAATATAATTCTGGTCATCCAGAGGTTGCATATATGTGTATATAACTAAACAGCCTTCCCTTAGATTTTGTTTCTTTCTAGAAGCCTTTACAGCAACTGTCCGGAGGCCGGCAGTACTGTGGGAACACTTCGGGCACCATGATGAACAGAGATGTTGACGCTCCTTAAATTAAAAAAATATTTTTTTGTTCCTACGCCGACTCTGAAGGGAGTGTTCCCATTTTCTTTCGGGCAGTCCAATATTTGTTTGATTTTTGTTTCCCGTGTGAGACTCCTTCGTCTATGCCTTCGTCATGCAATCCGGCACAAGTCATTAGGTGTGCAGCATCCATTTCCCCACCGCTGTCACATAGCGGGCAGGTGGGAGATGCTGTAACTCCTATTCGGTGGAGGTTGGCTTGCAGGTATCGTGCTCAGTGGCTAGTCGGAAGTTTGCTGTGAAGTTACTGCGTCGAAGGTCAAGGGGAATTGGGTCGTAAAATAAATTCTCCCATGTTCTTCCTATAGCTTTATTTTTCCAAACGATTTCTACATTTTCTTTCATTTTATTATTTATTTCTCTAATCGCCTGGTGAAATGTTGCTGGGCCTTTAGGCTGCGGAAGCTGGCAACCTTCCTTCACTAGCCTGTCTACTTGCTCGTTACCCAGAATATCGCAGTGGCTAGGCACCCATTGGAGAACAACCCTCCATCCTTCTAATATTAACTGGTTTAATACTTTTCTAGTAGTGTTAATTAAACTCATGCATCCGCACTACTAGAGGCCAGGGCGAGTATGGCGGCTTGGGAGTCCACAAAGAACACGACTTGCTTCTTATTGAGGCATCTGCTGCTGAGCTTTATTGCTGTCTCCTTTAAGTGGTAATTTCAGCCTCAAAATTTGTGGACCTTCTTCCCACTGGCACGCCGCCTTCAAATATTCCTTGAATTAAGGGGGTCTGTAGAACCATCAGTATAAATGTGCACCCATAATTCCTGAGGATAATTTTCTGCTTTCACCTCAAGAAAGGACTGCTTCAACTTATTTGGGAGTACGTCTTGCTTTTTATCTCCTATAGCAATTGATGGGGCGACGTCGGGCTTACATTTTATATTTTCTATACAGGGTGTATAGAAATTTTCGCGCTCTTCCCAAAATAAATTATCCTTTCTTTCAGGCCGTTTGCCTTTGATAACAGGGTGGTTTGTGATGATAGTCTTTCTATCGCAGCGATATGTAACTTCCAATGGGAGAAAAGCAGCCTCGTGCACTTCTCAACCAGACGAATCGTCCTTGCCGTTCTTCTATCAGCCAGTGGTTCTATATCTGTTTGGGCTTCCAGGGCTGTAATAGGGGTGGATTTTGCCACGCCTGTAATAATCCTTAAAGCTTTGTTTTGTATCTTGTCTAAGCCTTTTATTGTTGTATTAGATGCAGTAGATAAGATTCTCCACCATATTCAAGGGCAGGCCGGACATATGTTTTGTATGTCGTGACTAGTAGATCTTGCGTCCCTCACCATGTAGCACTAGCTAATCTTTTTAGGAGCCTTAAGCGCATTTCTCCGCTGTTTGCCAGTTTTTCCGAATGCTTTCTCCAGTTTAATCTGCTAACTAGTATTACTCCGAGATAGGTAACTTCTTCTTTAGCTGTTAGCTCCTTGTCAGTAAAAGTGAGCTTGACTTCAAGTTTTTTAGTAGATAGGCTGTAGAGTTGGCAAACCGTCTTATCGGTGTTTACTACCATTTGATTATCATCACATCATAGAGACAACTTTACAAGTGCTTCATTTAGGACCTCAGTGATAGCCTGAATATTACTGCTAGTGGCATAGATTACTAGATCGTCCGTGTATAGAAGGCAATTAACTCCAGGAATTTGCTCTATCTGAGTTATCGCGTCGTTTATCATTATGTTAAACAGGTAACAGCTTAATACTGCACCTTGTGGCAAACCGTTTCTGAGCTGGACATACTTCGATCGCGACTTTCGATATTTGACTCGGGCAAACCTTTGAGCCAGAAAGGATTTAATCCAATTCAGCAAGTTTCCTATAATACCGCAGTTAGAGAGCTTCCGCACCAGTTTATTTTTCCACACTCTGTCGTAAGCGGACATGAAATCCGCATACACGGCGACAATAGATTGCTTTCTGTGTAAGCCATCCTTGATGGTTTGGCTCAGTAAAGCCACCTACAGTGTTACGCTTAGATTTAAACCCTGCCTGAAAGTCTGAGAGTATCTTGTTGTTCTCTACATAGCATGTTGGACGGTTAACCACCATTCTCTCCATTACTTTACAGCAGGAGCTGTAGGGAGATCGGTCTGTAGCTGCTCGGAGCCGAGGGGGGCTTATCCTTTTTGAGTAAAGGGACAATTTCTGATTTTCCCTCTTTTGGGCGGTGGTGTGTCTCCCCTCCAAGCTGGTGCCCCCTGGATACCTATGATTATCTGTATTGCGGAACACATAGGGAACTAAACAAGTCACAAACTCACGCCAATAATGCAGTCCAATTAAAAAAAAATTATGATGTTAAGCACTCACAAAATTTACGCTTCTGCAATAGCGCTTCTTCTTATTATAATTTATTCGTTTGATTGCACTAAGTATTAGTTCATTTCCTATTTTAGTGTTGTTACGACCAACTTACTAGATTTTGATTGAATTTACTCATGCGTAGATTCCCATCTTTAATACATTGAGGGCTGCGCCAAATATAATATAAAATTAAGGACAACATAATGAATATCTAAAAACTCCAGGCCTAAGAAAAGTTTTCTAATTGAATATTATGAATTCTTAGAAGAGAAATTTTTGTGGGTATTTAACAACAGTTTTATTTTGTTCTATTAGTATACACGGCCAAATACAAAATGGCGGATCTTGCATTTTTGCCTAATTCTCTTTTGTTTTCTTTTTCAACAATGGAAAGAAGAATGCTGATTTTTTTTTTTTTTTTACAGCTCACACTAATTATATAAAATAGTAAATAATATGTTGGAAATTAGTAAAATAAATTATAAACCAGGTTTTTTTCAAATTAGCTATAAATAATTATCCAATCACAGTGTAGAACGCTCCAAGTGAGCTGTCCCATATCAATTTGTAAATAAATAAATTTCTTCTTCAAACGCATTAAATTTTTTCATAGCTTATATGAATATTAAAAAACTATGACAAGGTGCAGCTACGGATAATATAGTTTAATTCAAGTCAAAATACTCTCTCTATAACCTGCTCTTTGTGGTATAATCTCAAATACGTTACTATTTGGGATGTTTATTGCAATAAAAAAACTTGTATTCACGGTTTGCCACAAAATTTCGGGCTAATTACAGTTAAATAATATTAATGTACGTTAGGGCAAACCTTTGTACAAGCTAATTCCCCCCCGCTAGAGAGAGAGAGCAATTCCAAAGAATAGAGACAGTCTTAACTCAGCCTTCAAACAGGACGCTTCAGGAATCGCCCTCTCCTAGTATTAGTGCCAGTTATAAGTTAAAACACAAGAGCTTTGCATTAATCTAGATAAATACTTAATTTCTTAAACATATAGTGTGATATTGTAAAATACTTAAATTTACTAAGAGATAATATAATTATTTATAAAATCAGTGGTGCTTTATTGATTATTATTCTATTACTTCTATCTCAATGACTGTTTATACTTGATTGACTGTCTTAATGACTGTTTATACTTGTGATTAAAAGTATAACTTCACTTACTGTTTTGGATTTAATTTCATATTATTGTCCAATTATTGTTTAATGTCATATTAAGTATTTCATGGTTGAAGAAAAATATAATTTCTTATATATATCTATAACTTTCTATTAGTACTGGAAGTGGAAGTATTGCAATTGTAATGTAATTGGTGATGTGATGATGTGTTTGTAAGTAGCTTGTGGCGTGAGCGTTTTAGCGAAAAGGGCTTGTAATTATGTTTGAGATAGAAGTAATAGAATAATAATCAATAAAGCACCACTGATTTTATAAATAATTATATTATCTCTTAGTAAATTTAAGTATTTTACAATATCACACTATATGTTTAAGAAATTAAGTATTTATCTAGATTAATGCAAAGCTCTTGTGTTTTAACTTATAACTGGCACTGCTACTAGGAGAGGGGGCGATTCCTGAAGCGTCCTGTTTGAAGGCTGAGGTAAGACTGTCTCTATTCTTTGGAATTGCTCTCTCTCTCTAGCGGGGGGAATTAGCTTGTACAAAAGTTTGCCCTAACGGGATTTGTGCCTTTGTTTAATGATCCAAATTTACAGTACCTGACACTAAAGTACAATCTTTTTGAAGATAAATTCACAGTCTAATATATTAACAAAATTAGATAAATTATTTTTATAAAACTATTATTTTTCATTTCGTACTTCCACTACACAATTGTGATTTCCACGGGAAATATATGCCGTCGGTAAATTGTAGATTGTTGTAGGGGATTATTGTACAGCGACCCGAAAGATCTATTGTGAGCTATCTCAGTGCACTGCCGGCCTCCAAGTAGTGTTCTCTAAATAGAGACAGCATTGCCCATCACAGGAGTGAGTTGTAGAGGCTCTTAGGAAGAGAAAATCTAATAAGCATGCCGGATTCGAACCCGGGACCTCTACGTTGCTATTCCAGCGCGCTACCACTGATTTACCCTTCCTTCTCCCTTCTTTTACGCCAATTAACTAGGGACGGTGACCCTAGTGTGTGTACTGTGTTTGTTCTTGCCTGTCAAGAGTAGAGTATATGTAGTTTAAGTGTATTATGTACTGTTCTGATGAAGTGTATGGTTGTACTGTGCTGTGGTAACCCGTGGGATCGCTATTCCCCCAAATAACTGCATGCAACAGATACCCCTTGCGGGCTATGCTCTTGGTAGCTTGGAAACGAAGATTTTTTTAAAGAATAATCCATAAGCTAGTATTTCATTGTGTGCATGTGTGTTTGCATGAACTACTAACCCAAAAAGTTATTTTCCTCTAGCAGTGGAAGAGGAAATATATGGCTCTGGGACACTCGAAAACGATGATGTTTTTAAGGAATGTCTGTGTGTGTGTGTGTGTATTTGTGTTTGAACTGTTAATTACCAAATAAAAACAATGAACAAAAAAACTATATATGCCACGTGAACAACAAACCCAAAATATAACGCACAAAATTGAGCAAGTTATTTTTTGGGTGGAGTAACCTTAATGAATCCCGTCATGAAAGAGTTCGGTTAAAATGTGCTAAGGCGCTAATATAAATAATTGTACTTTTGTTTGATATTGTGAAGTAGCAATATGTTCGTGCGAGTTTTTCCAATTTATCGCTAGAAATTCATATTTTGAGATAAACCTAAATATTAAACAAGTATTTTTAGCAATTTGGATGTGCGTGCGTGTGCGATGTGGGTGTATGTTAACACCGTACTTATGTATGGTGTGTTTTTTTTTTAATAGCATATTATTTATTAATGTCAGGTAATGAAATATCTTCAATCCAAAGTGAGGAATCTTCCACAGTTAAATCTACAGAACTTACGTTTTCTTAGTGGTAAACAGAGTATTATAAAAAAATATAGTACCATAAGACATATTTTTTGTAACAGTAAGTAAATTACAGCATTAATATGTACGATAAATCAATATTGATGTAATAAATTATATTATATTTCATAAAAAAAAAAATGTTATATATCAGATACATAATAATTGGTTTTTTTCTCCTTTTTTTTTTTTTTTTTTTACAAAATATTTACAATGTTTAATATAGAGATATCTCTTGTCTAAAACTTAATCGACCAAACATTAGTCATTTTTCTCAATTATAGGTAAAGTCAAATATTAAATAATTGTGTTAGATAAATCAAGTTTGTGTGTGTGTACGTTGTCTAGTATAGGGTGTTATGTTTGTGAGGATGTTGTATAGTATCTCGGGTCCCGCGCGTTCTCTTGTATGTAATTACAAACAATTTCCATTCCAAAGAGTAATTATATCCCCGACTGGGGGTACCGGGGCCATCAGCTTAAGTTTCAATGACTTGGTAGAACATTTAATTTAGGTTGGGGAGATAGTTTCATCAGTGGTTTATATTGGTGAAGTGGTGTGTGTGCGTGGTGGACGAGCAGTAGTTGAGTGAGAAGGAAGGAGGCACTAGTTATTTTGGTGTAGGTTTTATAGTACAAAATGAGTGAGTGAATCTTGCAGTGAAATAGATGTTTAAAATATATGTTTATATATTAAACAAAAAAAAACAAAAAAAACTGAAAGTGTCCACTAATTGTGTTCGAACGTCACTATAATTTGGTCTCTCCAGGTAATGTAGACTGACGGTGTAATAGTGGTAAGAACGTAAACCTGTTTTACATAATTAAGGAAAGCACTTCCTTAAGGATGGGCTTAACATATCTAAGCTATAATTTCATATGATAATATTCAGCTTGGTGTAATGATAGGCTGAAAGATGTTAGTATAATCCAGTGCTCGGAGTTGTTTGTGATATTGATAGTTTTGTGATAGAATTAAAGTGTATAGTAAAACTTTGGATATATAGAATACGTAACATTATAACAAAAATAGACGGAGTCATGTTTTCTTCACTTATACTTTACAGGTAATGATTAAGATCTTAGTAACGGTCAATATAAGTGTTAGTTGTCAATAGTTTAATAGTACAAATTAATATCTGCCAAAAGGTTATTAACTGTCGATCTTTTATCATTACCTCTTCACCTGTATGTATGTATGTATGTTTAACTTTGGTCTGGAATAAAGCTGTAATTATAGAAGCTAAAAATAAATGAGACTTGCAAAATATATCGTATAAAAACAATTAAAAAAACAAAAAATTGTGCTAGTTTTTCATGTGTAGCCTATATAATTAATTGTATAAAAGATTATTATTCACCTGCTTGTCATTACAGCATTTTATCAAACTTTATTTAGCAAAACTCTTCTAAGATTGTAAAGTAAATCTGTCTAATGAAAATGAAGAGCGTTACTTATTTTTCAGCTCTGGATACTAGGCGGAATGTAAATAGAAATGGATTTTACAAGGCGAATTAAAAGGGACGTATTTAATAAATAACAGATAAATATTTGAACTTTAATTAGTGCTTGTTTACAATTATCAAGTCATTTTTTAATAGGGGAAGGGCGATAAGAAATTTCAAGATTACATTATATTAATAGGAATAGATAAAATTTGAAGAAAGGCCAAGCAAAGTTTATGGACAGTCAAAAGCTTGTAAAAAGAATAAATATGAAATCCAAGCAAGGTTAATACAAGAAAATAGTATGTAGGTAAATTGATAATTATGTAAGAAGGTTTGCGGCAAATGGCAAATTGGAGATGATATTGAAATAAATAATAGAGAGAACGAAATGCTTCACACGTGGTGATTATATTTAATATTTAAGAGATGGACAGGGGTCATAGCTGGCTGTTGGAACTTATCAAGATTCTTGAGAATGTGAAACACTCACATGACTTTCTCTGACTGTCAATTTTTTCTAACATAAAATGTTTACTATAATGAGTATGATGAATTAGAGAAATGGTTTGGTTTGAATGTACAACTAGATATGGCTGAACTCTGTATATTGTAAGAAGTGGCACTGACTGCCTGGAATTTTCACTAAAATGATAGTGTATGGTAGAGTGGTAAAAGTTAAGGTAAATGACATGTTGTGAATGGCGAGTGAACTCTGTTATATATCTATCTCCCGTCGATGTATTTATGTAGTTTCTCCTATTCTAGTCCGAGACATAGTCCTGCCATTTTTGTCTCTCATTCTCTTCTATGGATCCTCTCTTTGGATCCTATTACATTTACCATATATATATATATATATATATATATTTGTCCTTAATATAAATGTTGCTTTGGTTGAAGTAGAATACAAGTTGGTTCTCAGTATTTAACTGGTAGTATGTGATTACAACACATACCAGAAGATAGTGGTGCTTCCATCATATTTCAATAAAGCGTGGAAACTAATGTGTATAACCTCCCTAACATATTTTTTCCCGGAAAAATGGTTTCAAGCGGAAGTGATAAGTTTAAATATAAACATAAATTTCTTTTTCCCTCGTTTAAAATATAGATTATTTGCATAATGCATTTTTGAAACTTCCTATCGCCCCCTATTAAAAAATTTTAACCTTTAAATATGCGACCACAACATCTCTCTCTATATATTCTTATTGTAATATAAACCTAAATTAATATCATTTAAAAGCAAACATGATAAATACAAACGAGTACATTTCGTTCTCTCTATTATTTATTTCAATATCATCTCCAATTTGCCATTTGCCGCAAACCTTCTTACATAATTATCAATTTACCTACATACTATTTTCTTGTATTAACCTTGCTTGGATTTCATATTTATTCTTTTTACAAGCTTTTGACTGTCCATAAACTTTGCTTGGCCTTTCTTCAAATTTTATCTATTCCTATTAATATAATATAATCTTGAAATTTCTTATCGCCCTTCCCCTATTAAAAAATGACTTGATAAATTAACATCACTATTAAAATTTAGTTATAATGCATTCTTCAAAACATGCTATTTATTATAGACTATTTTCTAATGTCTAATTATAGACATGATTTCAAATAATAATAATAATAATTTATAATAATTCCATTTTATCATTATACACACCCAACACATATATAGTAACATGACATTATAACCTCCCCACATGTATACAAGCAACAAACCAACAAGTGCGAGTGTAACAGAAACATTGCGTTTGAAGTAAATTCTCTGCACAAAATGGATAGAAATGGATAGAAAATCCGAAACCGGTCAGGAATAAAATAAATATGTATGCTACGACGGATAAAATATCAGATATATATAAATATATTATATATGCGCAGTAACCATTTAAAATTTAAAAAAAAAAAAAATCGTTTGTATCGAATGATACGTATATTCGAGAAAATTTACGAAGAACTTATTATGTAGAAACCTATTCAATAAAGTCGCACTTTTGATTAACTTACTTTCTTCAAACATATTTGTAGCGACGTGTTCTAGTGCATAACGTATTTCTACTCAAGTGGAAAGCTTATACTGCAGATTCCTTTGAATCTTCCAAACATCAATTTTCTTGAAACAAATGTTTCAAAAAAAGTATGTGTCATAGAGTAAAGAAAATAGCGAAGTTTTAAAAAAAATGTTTAAGCCATTTTTTTGAAAAAATGCGAAAAACTGAAAAGAAAAAGCTTGAGTAAAGCTACATTTGTGGAGGATGGTTTTTGACTGAAACTTTATTGTTGAGTTCCTGTGGTTATACATATGAGAAAATCATGTTTGTGATTCCTATAATATTTCGTTTTGGATTTCTTTCATTCACAATCAAACGTACATAGAAACACAAACACACTCAAACCACATATCATTAAAAAAGAAACATTATTTCTTAGGCAGAGGACCCAAAAAAATATATGTTCTGGTGAATACTAATTTACAAAATTAGACTAGATCGCAACACTATAGCACACAAGATCGCAATCTTGCACTATAGCTGTGATGAGCAAGCACTATAATTGTAATGTTCGGCCCAACTTGGAGTCACTGACTAGCAGAGAGCAGTTAGTTGATAAAAAAAGAAGCTTTTTTAAAACCCACTTTATTTTTTGCTACGCATTATGTGTGACATAGAGCGCTACTTATACGTGCAATAAATGCGAGGTATTCACAGGTACTCATAACCATGAAAATTATCTCTTCCCATTTCGAACGGATGTCACGTAAAACGTGCCGCTGATTTCACGTAAGGAAGGTTTAAATTTCAGTTTTCACATATGACCCTATTTTGGGGATTTAATGGCACTTATAGGGATAATATTATATGAATGGGAGAGCCTTTTGATTATTAGAAAATTAGATCTCTGTAAACGGAAATTTTCTATACTGAATCTAAACATGATTTAGTTATTAAACAGACTAATTGCTCACTCAATATCAAATCAAATTACAGAATATTTTGTTATAAAGTTTCAACAAAATACTGAAGTAAAGTATAGATTTTGAAATTATAGATGTTTGGTTCACATTTTTTAAATTAATATAAAACATAAAATAAGTTACACTAAACTTAATGCAATAAACATAGACATTCATGTAACTTTCTATAATTTTAAGAAAGTGACTTTTGTTTTTAAGATTTCTAGGTTTTATGCGGCTTTTAGATTTCAAGGAGTGATTCTGTATATCAAAAGATGAATTGATGACAGCAACCTGTATATAATTTATTACTCTATTCAATTTATTAGGACGTTCCAACTAGTGAGGTACAGTTTTGCTGGAATTTTCTATAATTGTTCTCCACTGAGATTTGTACTTAGATTTACTTATTTTATAATTTTAATTAGGCAAATGTTGATTTATTAGGTCAAATCATTCTGTACTAAGAATAATATAATAATTTCTTGGAAACAAAAAGGGAGTTGCTGACGTTAATTTCATCAATAGTAATTGTACCTTCTCCTTTTAAATTTCTAGCAAAGAAACTAATGTACCACATCTCTAATTTTATGTTATCTACACACGCATTTACTTTCAACTGACTCGTCTCTAAAAGACTCGTATCAAAATATATGCGAAAGTGCCTTCAGTGCAGATACAAGTAATTTCCTGTAATGTTTATTTTTAATATTTATGGCACTTCATCTTGTGCGGCCATTTTGGGACTGAGATTATTAGACCAAAATTGGTTTAACATAGCAGAAAACTTTGATGGATTTGATGTTACTTACATTTTATATGGATTAATTGAATGTGAATATGATTAAAGATTTGTAAATCTCATTCTCCCGAATCCTGTATATACAAATCTCGTAAATCCAGAGCTTATCATCCTTATTATAATACTTTCTTCTTTTTTTTAGCGGGGTTTTGGATTTCTCTTTACATTTACTTTTTCTTTTTCAAAAACTTTATGAAAAATCTATATTAATCGATGCAAAATTTGTTAAATTGAACAACACAACTATAGTTTGATTTAAATAAAATTTAACGAAAAATATGTTTTATTCTTCAGAAGAAGTTTTTTTTTATTTATTTATTTATATTCTAACACTTCATTGCCATAGCCGAAATTTTGTTTTAAGTTAATATGTTAAATATAAACAAACATGAAAGTGGCCACTAGTTTTCTGTGAAGTTAGAGCTAAAGGAGTTGTTTCGGCGCCAGAATAAATTATAAACTCAACAACAAAGTTGTCAGCAGTTTTGTAAGCAAAACTTTTCTACCAAAAGTTAAAGTGTGAAGTTCCCTTTTTAAGCTCATGGTAAAGGTAAGTGTATGGTAACGGAAAAATAAAGTAGCATAAATAATGTATTTAAGGTAGATATCTTTCAGTTTTAAGCATTTCCATGTAATTTAACTTTTAAGCTGTATGTAACACAAACATATATAATATATATATATGTCTAGATTTATATATTGTTTATATATACAATTTTTTAATAATATGCAATGATCAATTTTTTTTGTCAGCTTGAATTGACTAATTTCTTTGATGGTAAATATGGTAATTAGAATAGAATTGATTTGTAATCTTGGCTGAGCCCTATCTAAACGGCGTTCTTACAGAAAAATATTAGTAATAAGATTTGCACAATATTAATAAAAATTTAATTATTAAGTAAACTATCAAAGAAAAGTTTAAATATTGGAAATAATACAATAAGTAAATAGATTCTAAAAGTAAATAATACGACTATATAATGAATAAAGTGGTAACCTGAATACAAAAATAATGAAAGATTTAAAGGATTCAAAACCGTGAATAAATAAATTCCTAAAATAAATATATTATGTTAAATATGGTATCTAATCATAGTGATTATTAATTAATTCGACCTATGATTAATATTAATAGTGGATATTGTGAAAATTGTTATTCTATAAGAGTTAGCGTTTCATCCAACAATTCATCATTCATTTAGCATAAAGGCGCAGAGTTTGAGAACTTCAGCCATGAAATAAAAATTCGGGTGTAAAACAATGTTTCTCTTGCAGGACACATACTCACACAACTTTCTTATTTTAATCGCTTGAATAATTTAATGAAAGGAATTTTCATTACAATTACAATGTTACAATGTTTACTAGTGTTGTTCTGGCGATAAAAAATGGTGGTGGGGATATTAGGAGAATGTGGAACGCTCCTTGTCAAAACCAAGAAAGCTTATGCAAATTTGGATTTAAACTAACTGGACAGACCTACAATAATCTTTTAAAAAATCAATTTTTTCAGAAAAATATTACAAATAAAAGTGGTACATTTCTATCTCTGCAGCAAGCATTCCAAGTTTCAAAGAAAATCGTAACCGTTTTCGAAGAAATCCCCCCCAAAAAAATCAAAAACCTATTCTGCGAAATCGCACTTCCGGTTAACCGATTTTCTTTAAGTTTGGAATTCTATCACTGCTTCTAATGTGTATTAATTATTATGTAGGTGGTAAAACCATAAATTATACTAAAGTGGTACTTTAGGGGAAAGCATAAAGCGACTAACCACCGAACCTCCGAAAATTCAATTTTCCCTTGATCGGTCGTGCATCCATGTCCTAATGGACGCAATCCTAAGGCATCTTGAGACACCACAGAATGGTTCCGGCCCGATAAGTGTTCCAATGGAACCCTCCCGGGCCAAACGATCTGCCGCCTCATTGCCTGTATGACCCGAATGCCCAGGTACCCAAACCAGAATGACCTTATTATGGCTACTAATTTCCCTAAGTACTCCTAGGCAAAGTGTGATAAGATTAATCTATGTTATCACACTGGTTGACGAAAAGCACCCTGATGATGGGCGAACGCCCGAAACCGGTCGATCACCACAAAAAGAAGCAGGCTATCACGGAAAATATCTCTGATGCTCTCCAGCTCTGCGAAACCAATCACAACCACAATAAGTGTAGTATTGGCCACTTCCCGTCTGAAGACAGTTCAAGCCAGATTCAAGTCTCAAGAGATTATAATCTGTTTAACTGATTTTGACCGAAACCTTCCAAAACCATTAGGAACTCCTCTGTATATGTGCAAACGATTTATCAAGTGTGGACTATGTTCAAGTTGTACTGTTTGCTCACCAGTGCCTAGCAAACCAGTTGCAGTTTCACATACAATATCAGTTTCTAAAACTTGTGACTTCAAAAATTTTGTACCTAAAATTTATGCGCGCAAATATTCGAATATAAATAAGTAAGAAAAAAAAAAAAAGAAGATTTTTCTTAAAAAAAAATCGAGGAGAAAACCGACAACTTTACTCAAAATTCGGCATTTCCGATTAATTTGATTTTTGTATGAGATAACTTTACGTTATAGCCGAACAAATATCACTTCGAATAATTCAATGCATCCTGGTAACTAAGAAAATGAATTGTGATGATCGATAATTGCACATAGAGTGAACTGCCTAGAAAAACAGTCATTACTAAGACTTCCGTCTTACTTTTTTTTTTTAAGACTCATCAACATCTAAGCTCATTGGCGTCCGACCACCTCCGGGTAGTGTTTCAAATCGGAATCGAGCGAGTATGATTTTTTTTTTTTAATACTTTGACTAAAGTAATAATATAAATTAATTACAATTTGTTTACGTGTTTAATTTGAAATTACCACAAAAAATCCCCCGGGATTCGATCTCATTTCAAATTTAATTCACCGTTACTTTTCTAAAAAAGCCTAATATTTCTAACCTCTCCTCTACAATGCAGTCCTTAGAACTACCCATTTCCCTTTCTTCTGGAAATTTGCCACCATGATCTTTATACCTAAACCCAAAAAATCCCACTCATCTTTCGTCATCCTACCGGCCAATCAGTTTACTACCTATCATGGGTAAGATACTTGAACGGCTCTTCTTCAAACGAATTTATCCTCTGTTAGAAGATTTCCTTCCATATCATCAGTTTGGTTTCCGTAGCTCCCATTCAACAATTCACCAGTACCACCGCCTTATTGACACCATCTCATCCGCCCTTGAGCAGAAGCAGTATTGCCTTGGTGTCTTCCTGGACATCGCTCAGGCGCTTGGCCGGGTTTGGCATGCAGGTTTGTTGTGGAAGCTCAAGAGAGTCCTTCCCTCTACCTACTATATGATCCTAAAATCATACCTGTATGATCGTTCCTTCTGGGTTCGTTCTGGCTGCTCCAGATCTTCTATCTTTCCAATCCATGCTGGTGTTCCCCAAGGCAGTGTCCTTGCTAGTCTCCTATATACGAGTACTTTCTATTCTGCAGATATCCCTTCCCACTCAGAAACATTCCTCCATTCCTACGCTGATGACATATGTGTTATTGCTCCATATTCCAACCCTGTTTCCGCATCCCGTGCACTACAACCCATGTCATCTCTCTGCAAGACTGGCTTATCAGGTGGAGAATAAAGGTCAATCCTACTAAAAGCAAGTGCATATCTTTCACCCTCAGTCGTGGTACTCTCTTGCCCATCCTCCTTCATGGGACCATAATACCGACAGTCGACAAAGTCCGATATTTAGGACTTTATCTGCACAAAAGACTCTCTTGGAATCCGCATATGCGATTAAAAAGGCTTGAACTAAGCAGACGTTACAAACTTCTCTCGAGACTATTTGACCGACGCTCTCTCTATACGTTCCCTTGGAAACAAAAGTCTTATCTACAACACTAGTATAAACCCCTCTCTGGACATACGGATGCGAGGTCTGGGGTTCGACCAAGCATTCCAACTTCTATCGCATTCAAGCTTTTCAATCCAAAGCCCTCAGAAGAATTACCAATGCCCCGTTTTATGTTTCCAGCCTAACCCTTCACACTGACCTCAAAATCCCTTTTGTCCATCAATTAATACAGCACGTTACAAAAAATTCCATGACCTCACATCCAACCATTCTAACCCTTTAGTCCAAAAACTCTCTTCTCTTTCTATCCCATACAACCCTTCCAGGACCCTACTGGCCGCGCGACCATCTAACCACTTGTTAGCATTTTTAAGTAATAATTAGGTCGTGCCTCCACTGGGAGGCATCTCCTGACAAGACTTTCACGCCCTTTTTATGTCACTACCATCAAATTCACTTATTATACTGTCTGCACAGTTGTGAATGTCTTAATAAAATACACGAAAAAAAAAAATTACAAATACTTGGGAAATAGGATACATTTAAATTTTATACATTTTATTTTATGAGAGTTATAATCCCGCTTTTATACCAAGGAGTGTGTAACTTAGGGATGATAGAAAATGATTCCAGCGTCCCAGATAACACTGTCCGAAAATGAGATGCAGAGGCTTCTAAAATTTGGCCCTTCTAATGGCGCCCCTTGTTATTATTGTGTAATAAATCTGGAAAAAAAAAAAACCTGAAAGCAAGAAAACTTAAATGAATGAATGAAAGAATAAACAAACTTAAATTGATTGCAGGAAAGAAGCTGAACTGAACAATGCACGAGATAGTCCGGACAGCAAAGATTTACAGACCAGATCTACTGCCAAAAGTGGGATTATCTTTTATGATGATTTTTTCTTTTACGTATCTATTTTGTAATAAAACAGGAAGGAAGAAACAGTCATACGAGTAACTCCAGTAAACTTTAACCTTATCTCTTTCTTATAAGTGCTGGGTCGTCAAGATCATTGATCTTGTCCAACAGCTGACCGAATTATATCACGAGTCCATCAGCTCACATAACATCTGAGGATCCAATCATCAGCCGACCAGCTAACATTACAGCAGCATGCGCCTCTCTCTCTCTTTTCCCCACTCACGTATCTTTCTTACTCTCACTTTCTTTTATATCTATAAATTAAGAGTAATGTTAAAATTAATCTTAATCTAATTATAGTGTACAAAGTTAGCCTCTAGTTGCTAGCGTTTTATTCTACCTCTTCCTCTTAACCAAACAAAAAAATATCACAGTACAGTACACGGGTATAACATTGATTTAAAGAAAGCAAAAAAAAATTTTGGTGTGGTTTCTTTACTCAAAATGGGTAAATAATTAATTATAATTTGAATCTAAATGATATGCTTACTAAAATCTAATAAATTAAATTCAATTTTAATCAGAGACACGTTTAAATCTTATTTTTAGGATTTTTTTTTTTAGAATGAGCATTAAATAATAAGACATGATCAATTATGCGGCTGCTGTATAGATTAAAGGGAGTTTCTAAAATTTAGACATTTATCTATTAAACTTTAACAACATACATTAGATTCAATTATTGAACGTAAAAATAGACAGCCTATAAACTTGGTTCAACTACAATCCTACAGGATGTAATAACGAAATTACAAAATACTCTAATCTCGAGTATATTTGTTACAGAATTATACACAGAATTTCTTTTAATGTTTTGTCAGCCAGTTGGATCTCATCCAAAACGTCGTTGAGATAGTAAATGCCTTCGGGAAGTTTGTACATAAAAATATAGAGCAATTCAGCAGTACAAACAACTTTTTTATATTTGTCTTTTATTACCAATAAGTTACAAATGGTTAGTCCTCAAGGTTGCTAATAAATGCATTAAATGGACAACTATTACATTCATTTAAAAAAAAAAAAAAAAACCTATGGCATAACAGCCCATCCGAGGCTAGCCAGACGTCGATTTGAATAGAGGGGCGTGTGGTAAGCACGCCGTATTCCCATGCCGTTTAGTTCCAGCCTTTGCTATGTAGGGCGCTACTAACTGTAGCTTCCCACCTTTTATCACGTTGCTGGGTCAACACCGACTTCGCCCTCACGGGAATCGAACCCTGAATTCTTGAATCAAAGGCGAGTGCGCTAGCCACTAGACTTACGCGTGAGGACATTACATTCCTAACGAATGATAAATAAGGTGTTCAACGTTGTTGTGGTATATCAAAGAAAAGAAATTGCTTTTCATAAAGTGGATTGGCAAATCTAAAACAGTAACATAATGAGAAATTTCAGATGATTATCCAACCTCTTTGCTCTTGACACAATGCATCTCTTGAATTTGAAATCTCTTCGATAAGGTTCATTCCAAATCTCTATACCATTTTACTGAACGTCTCTAGAGAAGACCAGAGCCTAAATCTGGCCAGTGAAAAAAAAACAGTACTATCATACATCAGAGACATTTTCCGTGTATATACTAAGTGTATAAACTGAATTTGCTCTGTGCAAGTCTGTGTTATCACACTGTCTGACAAACGCATCCTGAAGATGGGTGTAACGGCAAGAGAGAGAGCCAAGCCCGACCGAGAGAAAACAAACTCTCTCTGGTACCCTCTCACTTAAGCAGGCTAGAGTGGGGAACGTGTATAAAAGCCAGTGAGAGTTCTAGACATCAGTCAATCTATCAGATTCAACCATATACATCACATCGTGTCATAACTCTACTCTAACCCTTTATTCTATGATTTCATTACATTCAGTGCAGTTTGTTTAAGCTTATAGCCATATTATAACAGTGTTTCAGATCTCGTCTAATTAATCAATTCCCAATTTCTCTCCTCATCCACTCCATTATAATGGGTGAACGCCCGAAACCGGACGATGACCACAAAATGAAGCAGGCTACCACGGAAAATATCTCTGATGCTTTCCAGCTTTGCGGAAACCAACCACCACAACAACTATCATACATATCAGCACCATCACAATTATTGTTATAAAATGAGAATAAAAGTCATTCAGTTTTTCCACACTTATTAGTTTGTTTATTAAATTGTTCAGTGTTTGTTTTAATTATTATTATCATTATTTAAGCCTTTAATATATTTGTCGTAACTTTAGCACAATTGTAGTTTTGTTTTTTATTTTCCATTGACTGAACCTCACTATTTTCTCCAATCAAAAATTATAAATTTGAAGAAAATTAATCAATTTTATCTACATAAGGTTTAGTTAATTTTTCTTTTCTTTTTTCCAGTCTAACCGGTGTTTTAATTAATTAAACAAAGTAAAACAGTGTCAAAATGTAAACAATATAACCACATTACAAACAAATTACCAATCAATAGAGGCAGAAAGAATAACAAATTTGTCCAGACAAATGAAGGATCCATCCACTTCTTAATGGTTCAAAGAATCTTGTTGTATCCTAGCAATTCACATTTCTATCCTTGGAGTTGTAAAAGAATTCACGGAGAATATAATGATCCTGTATTAACCTGTGTATCCCCCAATTAAGCTTTATTTGTTTATATTTTCCAAACTCCGGAGAGAATAAATAAAGGAACATAACCGAGGCTAAATTATATTTAATTATATAAATTTACATATTTTATATAGAAACCTATGAACAAGTGTCACAAAACTTTATTATAAAAAGCATAACAAAACAAAACAAAATAAATAAAAAAAATATTTCTTAAAGTAGAAGAGTTAAAGTTCCAATCATGTGTAATTTAGTTAGGTATGTTTTTTTTTTTTTTTTTTTCTGTTTTTATTGCTATACATTTACCTATAATAAAATGAAACGTGTAAAATAGTAAGTTGAATAGACTTTCTAAACAGTAGGCAGGCAGACTAATGAATGGGCTGATCCTGTCTATGTGGCTAGAGCGTTCCGTCACGTACCTCTCCAGCTAACTTATACGGACTTCTTGCACTAATTTATTCAAAAAGTCATCGTTGTCGACAGCCCAGAGACGAAATGAGATCCTAAATTTCTTATATATAGCCTTAGATTTTTTTTTTTTATTTTTTTCAACATAACTCTAACGATCCAATATTATTATTTCAGATCTGGTTGAATTAATAAAAAAAAAAAAAAATAAAAAAAAAATAAAAGAAACTATGATTAAATAAAGATTGAATTTAAGGATAATAATGGAGAGTTCTAAATCTGTTTATTTATTATTAAATCAAATAAATTTATTAATAATTGAAATGATTTTATCATAAAAGACAGTGTCATCAGATAAACTACGAAACAATCCATAAGATGGGTATATGGTTAAATAAATAAGAAAAAGCAAAAATAAATCCATGATATGGGCACCAGATATTTTGGCGCACCAATAATATACTATCCAGCATTATCAGATGTAATTGGATTTTTTTTTTTTCGGAGTAAAGTGTCGATTCAAATGATAACAAAAACAGTATCAGATCTTTCCAAATTTCTCTTTCAAGGTAGGAAATTGCGTGTTCTATATGTGTTCTGCTCTTTTATTTTTAATTGTTACGAAATTGCCAATATAATACTTATAATAAACGGGAAGTTTAGAAATCAAACAAAAAATCGGATGTGAAACTTATGCTCATAAATTAATATACTTCAACGAATTTTATTGTGATAGCTTCATTTTGCAATCATTAACGATTTTAAAACATTTGCTCAGCTCAGAAAATAATATAGATATATATATATAGATATATATATATATATAACATCAGTATCTAGTAGGCGTGGTATTCTATATGAACGGCAAATAGGCTCAAAACACTTATGTTTATGCATTCGTTAAAGTATTAAGTAGTGAAAATTGTGTTATGCCGTAATTTCTTTTTTTTTTGTCTGAATCTGTTTTGAACAGATGCGATCCGTTTCCTATACAAAGTATCAATTTTTTTTGTTTTTCTTTTTGAGTTATTTTTATTTTTAGTTTATTCATATTTTATATGTTTATTTTATTTTATAAATATATATATTTTCTAAATTGCGTGAACACAGTATCCGTGCTGGAATTGCGTACTGGAATCCGTGACCTCTGCTTGTGTAGTGCAATGCATTATTCCTTTCCTAAAAGATATTTATGAAATCAAATTTTGATTAGATAACAATTCTTTTTTAGTTTACATTAAAAAAAAAAACAAAAAAGAAGAACTTAGACAAATATATGAAACAGGCACTTATGATAAATATTATCCCTCTTAGTTTCCAGTTCTGACAAAATTGATAAATCTCTGTATGTTTAGTTAATATGCAAAATTTAATGAAACTGTCAGGTGTTTTTTTTTTTTTTTTTTTTTGAGGAAATCGAAGAAAACTGAAAAACTGTTCAGTAAAGATACATTTCTGGTCAACCGATTTTCTTCAAACACGATATTTTCAATATATTTAATTCTCCTTAATATTATGTGGTTGATAGAATGATATAATCTAGTGAAATAGCACTTTAAAGGAAACCACAACCCCACCACTCCTCCTCCAAAACCCTCCTTAAATAAAATTTGCTGGAAAAAGTGGTACAAATGAAATTCATAGTCATACATGTATTATAGTGTATATGTTCAAAATTTTAAAAAACCACCTCTGTATTTATGTTAAGATAAATATGTAACATTCAAATTTAAAAAAAAAAAAAAATTTTCATTTTATATATATTTGTGCTAACACGAATAAGAGAAAGTTTCGTTTTTTCTACACCTGAACGTTGGCTTTCGCCAAACGCTTTCTAGCAGCCGAGTAAAGATCTACGCTTTTCTAGCGCTCGTCAGTAACTAAATATATGCATCCATGTGCCGCCATAATATCACACAGCGGACAATTTGGGTCTTCAGACGAATTCATTTCAATGGTTCTGGAAATAATAGTAACCTGACAGCATTCTAAACCCTGCTACCGATAGGTATCTTGGAAGGCCCCGAGGTATATGGCCATTTGACTCTCTTAATCTCTCTCAATTTTTTTTCCCCAGCCTTGTCATAATGAAGCGCGATTATTCAGGAGATTAACTTTGCTTTTACCATTCTCTTGGCGCATTCCATGGTGAGCGGTTTATAAGGTTGCTTCTTTTTGCAGGCCCTCCTTTGCCAATCGGTCTGCCTCTTCATTTCCATTTACTCCACAATGTCCTGGTATCCACTCGAAAATGGGGAATAAAAGAAGGTCTGTGTGTGTTTCACACCTCCAATATTTTTTGTATTCAAGAACTGGAACTGGTGATAACTGGATTTTGAAGATTGGCCATGATTTACAATAAATCCTCCTACAACAATAAGTGAAAATAAAAAGTAAAGGTATTATTAATTAGCTGCAGTACGTAAGCTTCTCTAGAAATCCATCTCTAACTGGAGTAGATTAAACGTCCATATTTTAGTGGTAAACGAAATCTCCAGAAATAATAATTCATTAAATCATAAAATATTTATTTAAATAATTTATAACGTGACATTTCTTTTTATTCAGTAATATAATTTTTGATACACGATATGTATTTATTACTTTACAAATTTTCAAGCAAAAGTTAAAGGTGGTCTTCTTAAGTTTTTCATGAATATAATGAAGTGTTCAATATGATGAAATGGTACAAAGTGACTACGATAAGGTCTACTTAAATGCGGAGAGCAACTTTGAAATGGTATCATAAACGAAATATCGTTAACAATTTTATTGCTAAGATCGAAATGCCAAATGTTCCTAGCAGCATCACTCATTACTTTTTTTTGTTAATACCATTTTATATATAAAACCATAAAAAACAATAGTTGGTATAAATTTAGTGGTTCTCACGTAGTTTTAAAATGATTTAACAACCCATTTCAGTGAGTACTCAAATGAATCTAAGCAAATAGAGAGCCTATTTCTACGTGCTTCATCTGCTTCATTCCTTCACATATTGCTCACGCTATAAAATAAATAATATGGAAAAACTATATTTAGACAATCTTATCTAAACTAATAAATTTCAAAATTATTACTTTCACTTACTGCGGTATTTTTTAATTACAATAAAATTCTATGGATTTCACTTTTAAAGCTTTTATGCATAATTTAATGTTCTTTTAATATTACTAGATTTTTACAAAGACATTATTTTGTGAAGAAACCTAATAAACTTCAGCCACATATTTTACAATTTCAGTTATTTGTCGGTATATGAAATTTTGGAAATTCGCATCAAACAGTGTAATTACAGTGTAATATCATCAACAGTGTAATACATCAGTTGTATCTAGTAGGCATGTGTATTCCATGATTTGTACGGCAAATACGTTCAACACTTTATTGTTTATGCATTCGTTGAAGTATAAGTAGTAAAAATTGTGTTAAGCCGTAATTTCCTTTTCTTTTATCTGAATCAATCATTTTTTTTTTCTTTTTGAATTATTTTTATTTTATTTTATTGATATTTTATATGTTTATTTTATTTTTATTTAATTTTATATTATTTGAGTTTCTGAGTTACTTATTTTGAGTATCCTGCGATTTTTAAATAATTGATTTCTTACACTTTTGCGTCAGCTCTCATCTCACACAACCTAAGTACAGATATTTCGCTGACAAAAAAAGGCTTGCACCCAGAGGGGGGAACCTCAAAACATATATTTCCGACGAAAACTCACCATATATATTTCGACCCACGAAAACATATATTTCGAATTAAAGTAAGCCTTGGTCCTTCACGGGCTGTAGTTCCATTGGTTTATATATTTATTATAATATTATCAGAGATATTTTCCGAGATAGCCTGCTTCTTTCTGGGCCATCGACCGGTTTCGGGCATTCGTCCATCATCAGGATGTTTTTATGGAAACAGTGTAATAACATATATTATTTGCATAGAGCAAATTTAGTTGATACACTCAACTAAATATATGACATGGATACATTGACACACTGACTGTATCAACTAACTTTGCCCTATGCAATCTATGTTATCACACCGTTTTGATAAAAATAAAAACATCCTGATGATGGGCGAACGTCCGAAACCGGTCGATGACCACAAAAAGAAGCAGGCTATTACGGAAAATATCTCTGATGCTTTGCAGCTCTGCGGAACCAACCACAACTATTATACTATTAAACTGTGATTAAGAGTTATTAAAAAAAAAATGGTTTACCAACAATGAAACGATTCTGAAATAATTTTAATTATATATTCCACGTTAATATATATGTCTAAAAACGTTTTTACAATTATATTATTTAGAGACCAGGTGTTTTTTCAAGTTTCGTTAAGGTTAATTGAAATGTTTTAAAAATGTAAAAAAAAAAGAAAAGTGTAGTGGAAAAACGAAATAGAAAAATAATAGTTTTTAAAAATAGTTTAGAATATTTTATAGTATCAAAAATCTAATTTTGTTAATATTAAACTGTGAATTTACCTTCAAAAAGAGAGTATTTTAGAGTCAGGTACTGTAAATTAGGGTCATTACTAGTAGGGAAACAAAGGCACAAAATTTAATACAATGCGACTTGGCCAACTGCTTTGTTAGAGAGCACTCCTTCGAACAGTCTGTACTGTACCTTCAAACAAGACAGTCTGACTTCTGCTTTCAAACAACGAAGTCAGCCTTCTGCTTCGAAAGCCAGAACACTACTTCAGGAATCGCTCTGTTAAACTGTTGCGAGATTTACCTTTATTCTAGATCATTTATTAAGACAGACTTGTTCTAGACATCAAGGAGAACGCATCAGAACTGTATCAGTTTTAAGTTATAAGAGTTTATTATAAGCTTTTATTGTGAAATTTAAAGTACTTAATTTCTCTTAGAGAATATATCTATTTTAAAAACAGTGGTGCTTTCTTAATTATTCTTATTATTCCTTCTCAAACATACATACAGGCCCTTTTACAAAACCACTCAAGCCACTACAAATACATATCAACATTACATTACAAAAGTATAAATATTTTTGCGAATAAAACCCCTCTTTTATTTTCCACAACTTTTGATAAACCTCTCCTCTTGTATTACCGCACATCTTTAAATAAGAATTGTTTCAAATGTAAAAAAAATATAATTAAATCTGGTATTTTATCCGTCTAGCATGCATATTCCATTTGAACCTGACCGGTTTCGGATTTTCATCCCTGGTAAGAGTAAATTAACCAAGTTCGTGTATAGAGTTCACTTTAACGCAATATTTCTGTTACACTCATACTTGTTGGTATGTTCAAACTAAAGAGTGTTGGGTATAACAGAAACATTGCGTTGAAGTGAACTCTCTACACGAACTTGGCTAATTTGCTCTTACCATGGATGAAAATCCGAAAAATCCTACGTCGGATAATAAAATACCAGATGTTATCCAGCATTACGAACCCATTCACATATTCAACAACTACAATCCGCTATTCAATAATTACTTCCGCTAATAACTAATATGTAATCATACAAATTAGAAAAAAAAAAGAGCTTCTCCATAATTTGATTAAGTATAAGTACATAGCTGATGTAGCATACTGAGATGTTACTTTACATTCATCATTATTACCAATATATCAAATACAAATGTAATAAATATTTTTACTTCAGCTTATAATGGATTAATAATTTTCATTTATTTAAAGAGGGAAAAATGATTTATCTAGATTATTTAGTGGAAATCCAATTATCGGGAAGGGGATATTTGTTATCACTAATTAAATCAGTTAGTAATATAACAACACACCTTTGTTTATCCGGCAAATGGAAATGCAAATGAGTTTAATTTAATACATATAGATTATTTTAATTAAATACGACCGTTAGGTGAATTAAATTTATCTCGCCCCCACTACTTCTAGAATTAACCCCCTCCAACTCCTTTACAGAGTGATGTACAATAAAATATATTTTATTTACAAATTTTGGTAATGATTCTGATTTTCATAAAATAGTTTCCATTATTATTAGGCAATAAATATGTTTGTTGAAATATATCAACTGATGTTCTTGTAAAACGGACCAAGTTTAGAGCTTTTTATTCTCCGTTAACATGAACAAAGATGGAATAGAATATTAAAATGAACTATTTCCTTTTTGGTGATATATTTTATTAAAATTCTCGAATATAGATAAACCACTGCAGATACTTAAATTAAAATAACATAAAAGTAAAAATTACAAAAGATAACAAACATGATTCCTGAATTTTTTTTTTTTTTTTTGATGATGCCCACAAGAGAAAATTATCCAGCAAAGATGAGATGGACAGGAAGATGAGAAAACAGTGAATTTTGGAATTTGATAAAAGTAGGTAAAATGTGCAAAGTTTGGACTTCTTCCTGCCAGGAGTAATTACAGAAAGAAGAGAAATACCCGCAAGGAGAGACCGAATCGCGAGACCTTCCAAAAAAAAAATCTGGTGTGAAAACTCACACAACTTTCTCTTACTTCAGTTCTCAAAATTATAATTGACAAATTTTGAAGTTTGTGTACCAAATTTAATGAAATTCGCGGAAACTACAAGAAACTGTTCAGTAAAAAGCGCACTTCCGTTTTACTAATTTACTTGAAACACAGAATTTTGGACATCCATATATTTCTAATTATTATTATTATTATTTTTTTTTTTTTGATGATAGAATTGTATAATCAACTATGTTAGCCAATTCAAAAATCATCCCCCTATGTTAGCACATCAAAAATATAACCCCACCCCTTCCCTAAAAGTGCCCTTAAAAGAATTTTCGCAGAGAAATATTTCATACAAAAGTTGTATATATTTGTATGTGTATTTTATATACAAAGTTTCAAGAAAATTGTTGGAGCCATTTTTGAGAAAATCGAATAAAAGTAAAAAAAAAAAAAAAAAAAACAGTCTTTCAATTTAATTTTAGGCCCTTTGATCCAGAAGCTGACCAAAACTGCACTTTGTGTAACCTAAATGAAATAGAAACCATTATTCATTTTATAGGAGTTTGTCCCATACTGGCGCCATATAGGCTTCATTATTTAAATAAAACAGTCCTCTCGGTTGAGGAGGTATGTAGTTTTTTGAACGGTACAGAAAACTGGAGTGACTTATGCAAATATTTAAAATCAGCTATTTCTTATAGAAGATTAATTATTAATGAATTTTATTTCTGATGATGTCGTTTTCATTTCTATTTTTATTCTGTTTTAATATTATTTTTATTTTACTTTATCCTATGTTTATATGTTCCTCATTTAGTTACAGTTCTAAACCATTAATAATTTGTAATCGCCACTCGGCAGACGGATGTTATCCATTGCCTTCAAAGAGTTTGAATTATTTATTTTCTATTTAATTTAGAATTATTATTTGTTTCTATGTATTATTGTATTGTAAGATGGAAACGTTTCTTTAAATAAACTCTATTATTATATTATA
>JAAEAF010003348.1:0-93008 GCA_011037195.1 Triatoma infestans | reverse complement strand
TGGTGTTTAAAAACAAAGATGATTTTTTTGTCACTACAAATATAAGCCTCTACGAAACAAGAAGTAGAGGTTTAGTTTGTCCACCATTTACAAGGTATACTACAATTCAGAATTCCTATATCTCCATGAGTATAAAAAGTTTTAAAATGATAGCGTCATCTATTGGTGTTAAAAAGATTTTAAAAAGAAACTGAAAGACTATTTATTAAGTAAATGTATATACTCACTAGATGGAATTTTTAACAAAATTATAAAAAAAACAAAACAAATAAATAATAATATAAATTATTTTCCACAATTTTTCCCATTCTCAGTTTTTTAGTATTAGATTGGGGCTTAGGAATCTATATAATAATAATAATAATACTTTATTATGAATTAAATAAAGAAATACCAATTTACAAGTATATATAAGTATTATACGGCTTGGATATTCCGTCAGCCGGAGTTAGATGTAAAAAAGAAAGAAAACTAAAAAGAACACTAACCTTGGAAAAGTCAAATAAAAATAAATAAATAACAAATATGAATTAAAAATTGATATAAATAATAATAATAAATTATCTAAACGAAAATGACTAATCCGTTAATAGTTACAAAAATGTAATAAGGGAAGTAAACTAAACTCAGTTAAACACTATTGACAAAGAAAAGAAAATGAATATAAAATGCATTATGAAAAATCATTTACATAAGGAGACCTACATACAAAATAAAATAAAACAAAAAATAAATAAATAAAATAAAATGAAATAGGAGATATTTAGAAAACTGTGAAAATGTAAAAACAAAAGTATTAAATTTAATAAAATAAAAAGGAAACTTGATCAGAAATTAAATTCCTGAACCAGACTGTACCGATAACGCCAGGCAGCCCGTGCATACCTGATAAGATCCTTGCAGTTTCGAGTGTTAAGCATCCTGACGAGCTGAACCACAGTCAAAGAAGGAACCCCGAGATAACACACCCGGAACACACAGCCAGAAAATGCACAGAGTCCTCTCTTACTCTCAGGTTACACAAGGAACAAATTTCGGACTCTCTTTCCATCCAAGGAATATAATTCAGAAATAGTAATTCAGCCCTCATTTTGAAGAGCCAGCGCAATTCATTTAAAGTAAGAACGTCGGAGTTAGACTCTTCAACAAAGGTGAACAATTTCGCCTGAAGGTCCAATTGCTTATAAAAGATAAAGCGGGAAGATTCTTATGCGCACCTCTCAGACTCTTCCCAACATGCCAAACCTATCTTTGCAATTAATGAAGTCATCTGAGATTTCCACACAGACATATTATCAGCAGAGAAACTAAAATTACAACCATACTTTTGTGCAAGGTTGGACCAGCTTGCAAACCAAAACACCTTCCTATAGATGACCAACATAACTAACGCTCTTGAAAGACGGTGCCCAGGAAAATCCAGTACTCTAGAAATATCCTGGAAATGCAACTTTAAAGTAAAAATAAATAACAAGTCCACGCCCGTCTCCAAAAGGATCACATAATTTGGGGTAACTGAGGGAAGACCATAAAGTTTTACAATTTCTTTTCTTTTTTCTTTCTTTGTTTTTAACTATTAAATGTAATTTTACAAGCCAACTTCATTAGCTGTAAAACATAATAGCTAAAACAACAACCCAACTATAACTTGTAATTGTTAGCTGCATTTACTTAATCAACAATTATCAGTTAAAAATATAGTTAACTAATTTTGTAGTTAACTACGGGCTGTGGTAGATGTGAGAAGGAGAGAACTGGAGATACTTTAGAAGAAAGAAGAATTAAAGTAGATACAATGAACACTGTTGTAATTAATTGAAATATATAGAAAGTGAGAGATTAATTAAGTGTGAGAGGCAGACTGGCTGAGAATGGAAAATACGTATATGTGTTGACTGACTGTGTCGATAATTTCTTCTATAGGGCTAGCTGCCTCTATATAAATCGAGTTCTCCCTTCCTACTTTGGGCTAGGTAGGGCGTAATTAATGTTTGAATCTAGATTTTTCGGATCCACGGTTCTTAATGATTCCATTTCCCATTTCACGGGCCAACTCTGATTTAAAGCATTGCTGGAATTCCAAATTGTATGAAAACTTGGTTTCCAGAAAGTGCGATTTTGCAAAATAGGTTTCTGATTTCTTTCCGGAATTTTCTCGAAAAGTTTTCCATCAATTTTTTTTAAACTATGGAAACGCTGATTTCAGATATTCCAAACAGTTTTTCGAAAAATAATCGTATTAACAGTGGTTTTAGAAAACCTCAAAGTGACGTCTAAATTTAAAGTACCATTAAAAGCTTTGTTAAGGGGTTGAGACAGAGGTTGCTGCTGAACAATATAAATTATGACAAGTATAATCCCTACCACCTTTATTTTATTTTATGCAAAGCAAGACCATTTTTATAATTGAATTTTATAAGAATTTTTAAAAGTGCATTAAGAGTATGCCGTTTGAGTGTTTCACGCCAAAAATTTTTCTTATCTTTTTAGATTAATTGAATATTTTTAACAGAATTAATTCAATTAAAGAAAACATTCATAAAGTAATTAACCTTAGGCAATTTTATTAAAACTCTAACAGGATTTAGATAAGTTTCGAAAAGTAAGAGGCAAAATGATAAGAACTTTTACTAGGTAGATATAAAGGTGGTAGTACTGTTTGATTGGTTGTAGAAAACAAGAGAGAACATGGCATAGAGAAATTGAGAAGGCAGTGAAATGAATGAGAACTGTATGTTCTCACATGTATGGCTCCAAGAGTGGGCTATGTTGTTACACCTGCCAAAATCACACACATACGATGAACATATAAACCTACAGACACACACACACATACTACATATAGAGATATGCATACATATATTGGAAAGTAGTAACACATACGCATATTCTGCCGTATACATTCCAATCTCATCAACTACATTTTCTCACACAACAATAACAATTCTCTCATATATGTGGTCATTGTTGTTGTTTTTTGCTGTTGTTGTTGTTGCTTTTACCATGTTGTTTAAAAGGAACAACCAATACTGTTACATACATACATAACGAATGTATCGTGTCTTTAAAAAAAAAAAAAAATTAATTAATTCAATTTATTACCAACAGTACTTTTTATGCTAATTTATTTCTAAATTTATTTTTTTTATTTTATTTTTTTTTCTCATTTATTGCGATCGATCTGATTTTTCAAGATTTATTTATTCAACTAGTTTACAATTTGTATGTGGAGATATCTGATCCACATCTGTCATACTGCGGACATTGGCGGAACGATTCTTTTTTTTTTTTAATTTCTTTTCGATATTTCCTCAGAAAACAGCTCAACAAATTTCTTCAAACCGGACATATTAAATATAATAAATATTTATTACCGACATTTACCATTTGCAATATTTTTCTTGAAAAAACTGCGAAATTAAACAAAATTCAGAACTGCAAATTCATTGCAAATATGCTTGAGTTGAGCGATTTTGATTGATACCTGCTAGCTGGATCCCAGGTGATATCTAAATGGATTTTTCAAGTAGATGAAAAGTCGATTTTGAAAATTGCGCATTATCGCAATAGGGCCCCCCTATTATAGTTAGAGAAAGTAAAAAAAAAAAAATTCTGTCCTCCCCCAATATTTGAGTCATACAATGACAATATAATGTGTACATATGTTTCAAAACATATAATATATAAAATTATATTTATATATACAACATAAAGCGCTTAAATATGGAAGATATGTTCCCAAGTAGTTTGCTAGAATATGGCCACTACGAGCTTTAAGAAGAAGAAGAAGTAGTAGAAAAGAAGTTTGATGTGGAAGAGGAAGGAAAAAGCCGGAATCCCAAAGCGGAAGTTCTAAAACTGGAATTACCATAAGTTAGCAAGAGAGAAATCTCATAGTGGTAGAGCAATTCCGGCCGCCCCTCTTCCCTGGAGGGGACTGCTGCCTTCTAGATCTTCGCAAAGAGCTTATCTTCTTGAGTGTACAAGATAAACGAGCGCCTCAATCATTTTTTTTTTTAAACTTTTTTCTCCTTTTTGTGTTCAACTTTATCACTTGAAGTCTAGAATTATATTACAAGTTGGGAAATTACAAATTTATATGAATATAATGTGTTAAAACTGTGATGAATATTTGTGATTACAAAATAGGAGGTTGTAACCAAAAATCTGTTATTTTCTCTCCCTGACTCCTCAACAGTAATTAATACTATTTATGTTGTGTAATGTTCTATGTTTACCAAAAGTTTCAAAATTAGGTAAACTTTTATTTTCAGTTTATGCTGGCCCCTTTTTGGAAAGATCTATGTTATTTTGGAGCGATTTAAAAAATGGCAGTGTTGAATCTAAAAATTCGGGCGATTTTGTGTCATTACTTAAAAAAAAGTTATAATGCCACAGACGCCGCTTGCGAAATTAAGAAAGTAAAGGTGAAGGTCTGGAGAGAGTTAAATGAGCCTGGAAAGTAAACTTCGTCTCGGCGTCCTCTCTCTTTAGATTCAGTATTTTGATAACAGCTATAGAGGCGGATACTTGCACCAGCACCAGAAAACATTAACATGAATTAGGCGTGACCCTCTCAACCATAAATCGCCACTTGGAAACAGCCAACATAGTTTCCAGAAGCTGTCGTAGCATTCCACATCAACTTATGCTGCTGCAAGCCGTACGCCGAGTTGAACACCCAATTGAACTGTAAAAACCATCTTCAAAACTCATTAAACCCAAAATACAATCGAATGATTTTTTTGTGATGAAAAGTGGGTTTATGTCGAAAATCCGAACAAACAACAACAATAAGTTACCCAACCAGTTGTATCCGTCCCACGAAGAGTAAGATTTGAGGAAAAAAATTGATGCTATGCGAGTGGTAGAACTACGAGGACTTCATTCATTTTGAGTTAGTTCCAGACGGTTGTGCGATTACATCCGAACCTGTTCTACTCAGCTAGAACACGTACACTCAGTTTTGGCTGCAAAATATTCTTCTTTGGGTGATCGAAAAAGAATACCTCTTCAACAGTACAAAGCAAGAGCGCACACATCTCGTCAAACGTTCTAGGTAGTGGAAGATTTGAATTTGGAGCTTTTAGAATAGTGACCTTAGCTTACATGGGTCCACCTTTGCCAGAGAAGATAAAAACGGCATATTTGGAGTTTCGTCTCCAAAGATAGCTCCAGGTATCGGAAGGGCAAACGAATTGTTGGACTACATGGATGGGTTCAAGTTATAGAAAATGATGACCTATATTTCGAGGAATATGTTTGACAGGTGCGTAAACAAACCATTTTTGAATTGTAAGATGCACAGACTTTTGTTACACCCTAGCAAATATCACCCAAGACCAATGATGGCATTCCATAGGTTCGCCATCATTGACCTAGTCTACAAGATGAACTTTGAAGGCTCATAATAATGATGGGCAGGCGATTTTTTTTTTTAATAAAGGAAGGAATCATTAGTGTAAATTACGAAAGAAGAAAGGTGTCAGAAAATGACCATACTATTAAATAAATCATGGAACATAATTGAACGAAAGAAAGAATCAAAAAGGATTTTTGAGGAGGGAAAAAATCATTCAGTAAAGTGAGCAACGGTTAAATAAAACCCATTGCAGAACCGTTCTTACCGAAACAAACAAAAAGACTGCCCATTATTGGACAGTAAGGGAAGGAGTTACTAGAGCAGCGTACAGGCCTGGACTAAAACCCCGCACCGAGTTTTGTGCGCGCAATTTCAATGTGACACCACTGAGTTAATCCGATTCTCATCAAAAATTGCTTCTCTTTTTCTGTAGAAACATAAATTTTAGGAATAAATTTCGTATAATAGAAAGTCCGCAAAATTTTGTTTGGCAAAGTTATATAAATCATAAATATTATATTGAATTTTTGCATTTTTTTTATAAACATTTTTTATTGCACAATTTGCTAATTTATAAAGTACCTACGCGGGGAAAACTAAAAAAAATTGAATACTGTTTTTTTTAAAGAAATAATTATCTACAAATAATTAACCAATAACAGTGTAAATGAGAAGGTGCGAAATGTGGGTGTATGTTGAAATAAATAACTGTTTACAGTAATGCAACGAAATCCAACTGATGTTAAACACAGTTTTGGAGGAAGATATTAGCTCAGTAGTTAGCACATAGGACTCTCACGCGGAGGACCCGGGTTCGGTTCAAGCTGTGCTGCCCGTAGATTTTCTCTTCCTGGGAGCCTCTACACCTCACTGTTCGGTGATGGACAGTGTTGTCTATAGCGAGAGAACACTGTCCTGAGGCCGGCAGTGCACTGAGAATTCTCTGGGCACCAATGAAATGCGGCTTAAAATATAAATAAAAAATCTGATGTGAATCACTAACATGACTTTCTCTTACTCCAACTTACATAGTTTCTTAGTCTCTAGTTTATCGAATTCTAATTCATAACGCTACTTCTTATTATAATTTATTTGTTTAATTGCTTAGTTCGATTCAATTTTTTTGTGTTATTGCGATAAACTAGATTTTGATTGCATTAGCTCATACTTAGATTTCCTTCTTTATAGTACTCTTTCAACACTTTGAGGGCTCCCCCCTCCCCTATAAAGGTCCTATTAAGGTCCCTAAAGTGATTGCTAAAACCTCCAAGTCTAAGAAACGTTTTTCAACTGAATATTATGAATTCCTTGGGAAAATTTTGTGGGTGTTTAATATCAATTTTATTTTGTTCCATTAATATAAACAGCAAAATACAAAATGGCGAATCTTGCATTTCTGCCTAATTAACTTTTGCTTTCTTTTTCAAGAATGGAATGAAAATTCTGATTCTTTTCTTTATAGCTCACATTAATAATAATATTGCAAGAATACATCAGAGCAAAGCGGCGTGAGCGATTTGTATTTAAGGGGAAATTGGCTTGGAAAGTTAAAGAAGTTAACAAACCGTTATTCAACATTTACATAATAATAATAAAACAAAGAAAGACACAAACCGTATTCTACATTCATTTATACAAAAAAGGGACTTTATTTTTCATAATAACGATCAAGAATGCATTCCAAGGCAACAAAATCAAAGTTTCGCAAAAAAATTCTAACATACAAACTCTTCCCGGCTTCTACCTAAATATTAGGATTACCGCCTTCAGTCAAAAGTCCCTCAAAACTCGACCAACCTACTAAACACTGCTGCCTCGGGCGACCTCTCATCCGTCCTATGACTCCAACATTTTCATTGCCCATCGTACTTGGACTCATCCTTCTTAACTGCCCAAGATTTAACTGTCCTCCTTTATCCCCATCGGTTTCCCAATTTCTTCATTTCTTACTTTATCCAACCAGGTGTTCCTCATAGATTTCTTATAGAACTCCAAAAAATTCAAAATAATTTGCAATTTATAGTGATTTAACTTAACAACAATATTCACGCACATATTTAAAAAAAATCTTTGCCCTCGTCATAATGTGCCGACAATAGATGCCCAATTACTAAGTGTTAACCATAAAACAAAAGAGAAGAGGATTCTGCATATATGTACATGTATGTATGAAAATAAAAGTTAAATCGAACAAAAATCTGGTCGGTCATTATTAATCGATCTAAAAATCTAGGCATTAAATATCTTTTAAAAACGAAAAACAAAAATAAAATAAAAAAAGGTTAATTTATCAATGAGGAAGGTGAAGATGTATATTGGGGCAATCAAAAGAGACATCTCTACAGTATGGTTACTATAACAACCAGGACTACTGGGTACTTACAATCTAAAACCGTCTGATGATAGCCTAAATTGCAAGCACTTAGTCAGACAGATTGGAACTGGAATGTTGCAGCATTTGTCCCCCTCTCATCATTTTTACAATAATCTAGTTTTATTATCTACCATTATTATGATTAATCGCCACAATTTTTCATATCTTTCTCTTTTAGCAATTTTTTTTTTTTTACTTTCTCTTATTGTAAGAAGAAATATTGCGATCGTGTCAAGTTTTTGAAATTCCGATATTACCGGAAATAATGGATACCTGATTGCGAATAAACCGGATGTGAAACACTCGCACGATTTTCTCTTACAAGGTTTCTTTAAAATTGTTATATTTACGAATGTTTAAACAGACAACATAAAAAAAAAAGTGGTAAGGATTATCATAAATAACTGATAGTAACTAGTATGGGAGGACCCTCTGTCACAACTAATCTTATATTGAGCTTCCAAGTTCAATGAAAATCTTTGCAGCCTATTCTGTAAAGTTGCATTCACGGTTAACTGATTTTCTTCAAATTTGGAATACTATCAATGTATATTAATATTATGTGGATGGAAAAACCCTACATTGTACTGAAGTAGTACTTTAGGGAAAAGCATCTCTACCACTACCTCCTCTAACTTTAATAATAATAAATTATATTTTCTTGATCCAAAATACAAACTGCATACAGTTCTTTCTAAAAGAAATATCTCATAAGGCAATCGAACTTCCATCAGTGTCAATCATAAGAGTAAAAGAAGCGGCTGCCCTTGGTCTCACCTTATGTTGTGCCCTCAGTTTCTAACTAAATATTTATACTGTTTGAACATTAGTGTCAATATTTCATTATTATAACATTGTAATAAACAAAATTTAATCAAAGATCATAATTTTGTTTTATCTTTACAATTTAACCATTATAGTTTAAACAGTCGAATTATTTATTTTGAATTTTGTAGAACCTCGAATATTCTCTGAAAGGTTACATGCTTCTACCAATTTTCTAGTAATGCTAAGACCAATTAAAGACTGAGTAAATATTTTACAAGTTGAACATAATTAGATTGCAGTTACACAAAGTCGTATAAATTTTTCACAACACAATTGTCCTGTGCCGAAGAGGCCGAAGAGGTAATCTGATCTGATTAAAAAGATTTAAGGAATGATCACATCTAATTTGATGTTCAAGTGTGAGTGGCTAAAATCAAGCGCTATAAATCCTCTAGTCATTCCTAACTATCTAAAAACAATTTATTTTTTCAAGAACACCTTTTTCAAACCAATACATTATAATGGAGTTGATGAGGAGAGAAATTGGGTTTGATTAATTAAACGAGATATGAAGACACTGTTATAACATAGCTATAAGTTTACACAAACTGCACTGGACTTGTAATGATCTTATAGAATAAACGGTGGGAGTAGAGATATGATACGATGCGGTGTATGGTTGAATCTGATAGATAGATATCCACATGTATATCTCTCATTGGCTTATATACAGTTCTCCCACTCTAGCCTGCTTAAGTCAGACAGTACCAGAGAGGGCTGTTTCTCTCGGTCAAACGCACACTAATTTTGGCAAAAAGCCTCAATTTCAGCCAAACTATCGCCCCTTCAGGCAAAGTAGGCCTTATATCAAAAAACAAATTCACAATAATAATAATAACAGTAATAATAATTATGGTAGTAGCAATAATAAATTTAATAGTGGCAATACTTCAAACCGCTAGATTCCACCAACATGCCAGATATGTGAAAAGCGTGGGCACACAGCAATGGCATGCTAGTTCAATTCAAAACGACTAGGCGCTCAGCCGTTTCCTCAAACGGCTACCACTGTACTGATCCCGGCACTCCACGATTCGAATAATTTATTAATTACCGTTCAAATTAAAAACAAAAAAGTTAAAGCGTTAATCGACACAGGCGCTTCGCATTCCTCGTAGATGCCAGTCACATCAAATCGAGGCCCGAAATATCTGATATAATCCTGAAATCGATTACAAATCAGATTATCCCCAACTATGGTCTGTCAACCGTTCATTTATCAATAGCGGAAACACAAAAATTCAGGGTAAACTCATAGTGTCACAACTGAAAAATGAATTTGAAATCTTTGTATCTTCAGTGTAGTAGAATAATTTTTATTTTTAATAAATATTAATCCAATAAATATTGATTGAATTTCAGGTCACGCAAAAATTTCAACTCCATTATAACAGACACAGTTTAACCCATGCTTAAAATAATGTCATAAATAAACAACATATTTTGACGTAAATAAATTTGGATATAACATACAACAACTTCATTATGTGAAGCGTAACTAATGCTGAAGCCGGGGGGGGGTCAAAGGAAGAAAAAAAGCTTACCACATAGTTGATGATGTCAAGATTTAAACAACTTTTACATCCCTACTCTCTCTACAACCAACTGTACTTTGTGCTTTGTAAAGGAACTTAAAAAGATTTCCACTTTATTTTTTTCCCCAGTAAGTACCCATAGCATCAGTGAGTTTCCAACACCCCCAGTCTATACTACAAACACACACACACACACACACACACACACACACCTCACTCTCTTCACTTTCTGCCCTCCCCTACTATTTCTTTTTTTTTTTGGTATCCTTGGCTATAAATTGACATGTAAGACCGTCGTGCATTAAAGCAACTAGCGGCTTTGTGTGTTAACCGCACATACCAGTGACTGGACGCGGAGTGTTAGAAGTGGGGAAACTGACGAAAAAAAAAAAAAAAAAAAGGAAACCGGGTAAGAGGAAGTAAGCTAGAAAGAGTGAGGTAGGCGAAAAAAATGCGGGGGGGCGACCATTATCGTAGCTCTTTTCCAGAGGATGTAGGGGATGCAGAATTGATACCAGAGTATCCGCGCTAATGTGGGAGTTATCTGGAAATTCTAGATTGTGCAATGGTCTCTCCTCGGTCTCCTCTTCTCTGCTCTATTCACACTCTTCCCTCTATATTGGACAACCGTTGATCAAGTGTTCTCTGTGTCTGTTCGATCTAGACTGGCGATTCACAAGATCCAGAGGGTGTTCCCAGGACCCTTCCAATCTGATTGTTCTCTCTAACACTCTCTCTCTGTCTATACATTCATGCCAGATTAAGTGGTTATAGATTGCACCTTGCATTTGACAATCCTCTCCATTTACTCCACCTTTTGTAGTAATTCGGCTAATATTTATTTAGTGTAATTAGAACTTAGTAGATTATTTTAGACCTTTTATTATTTTCTGTTTAATTGAATAAGATTATTTTTAAAAGAGTAATTTATATAAACAATAATATTTTTCGAGTATATGGTTTAGACATCATTATCATTTGATTAGCAAAATTCTCGAGGATATTATGTTTCAGTAACTGCCTAGTACTGAAGATGAAATCATTTGCTCGTTTATTGGAAAAGCGAGGTGGTCTTTTTACATAATCTCACTTTTCTCCACTTAGCGGTCGAGAGGATGACAAAGGGAAATTTCTGAGGAAAGGTTGTTGGTAGGCCAACTAACATTTCGTACAAATTCCAAGTTTGAAGCATTTTTTTCACATTTTTTTTTAAACGGTTTAATCTACTTTTTTTTCTTTTCTTTTTTAATTTAAGGCGCGTCAACATCTATGGACATTGGCGCCCAGAGCCTTATCAGTGCACTGCCGGCCTCCGGACAATGTTCTCTCGTTAGAGACAACAATGTCCATCACTGGACAGTGAGCTGTAGAGGCTCCTAGGACGAAAAAATCTAAGAGTATCACAGCTGGACTCGAACCCGGGTCCTCCGCGTGGGAGTCTAGTACGCTAACCACTTAGCTATTCCGTTCCCTATAATCTATCTATCATTCTTAACTCAGTTAATCTTCACTAATATCATTGAAATGAGTGGCACTCTTCCTATCTTGTAAATGAAAAGTAACTGTCATAAAAAAAAGAAAGGTTACTTTCAGAAAGATTACAGAAAAAATGTATTCAGCGTTTGAATTAGACAATATTATGTTATACTTTCTGTTAATTGATTTAAAAAAACGTTATAACAAACGTTTCATTTAAGGTAGAAGAGGAAGAGAATAAATAATAATTTAAGAACTTTTACCTATTTTATTTAACTCTTCAGAAAAAATTCCTTATTTACAATATTCTATATTCAATTATTAATACAAACATTCTGTTCAATATGAAATGAATAAAAAGTATTCAAGTTTTTGAATTTAATATTTATTTAACGTTTTAAAAAACTAATTTGCCGATAAATTAACTATCTGTAAGCATCATGTAATATTTGGGGTTTTAACCGTCAAAGCATGCTTATTTCTGTTTCGGATTCTCATCCCTCGCCAGAGTAAGGCTATCTAATTAATGTAGAGAGATGACTTCATTGCCTTACTCTGACGATGGATGGAGAATCCATACTTGCCCGGAACAACAAAATTAAGCAAGTTATGACGGATAAAATCCCCAGGTGTTGTCCAGCCTTGCGGACCCATCCACAGATTCGTCATGTAATATTGACTCGCCTTAGAGTTGGCCACATCCGGCTTACTCAACGACTATCTGATGTTTCGCATACACCGCCTCTCTGTGATACTTGTGATTTCCTGCACACGATAGAATATATTCTTATCTCATGTCAAAAATATTGGCACCTTAGAGAATTCCATAAAATATCATCATCGTTAAAAGAAGCATTAGCCGACGTTCACTCTGTGCACTCGGAAAGGAACACTACCTAAAGGCCTCTTAATTTAAAAGTATTTGATTTCCACGATTGAGTTTTGTTCATTCTTGTTGCTTGATGTTTCATGTAGGTTCTCTTGTTATTTTGTCTGTTTAGTTTTCTATATTTGTTGATAGTTGTTTTTTTTTTTTAAATTATATATTGTTCATATTACATTTTTTATAATTGTATTGTTGTTTATATTGTTCTGTGAGGTATGTATTATTTTATTGTTTTGTATACTTTGGTGTGAATGGTGATTAGTTAACCATAACCTTAAGGCATAATGACCATAGTAGTTAAGTGCCTCATAAAAAAAAAAAAATATTGCTAAACAATAACACGTTTCATAATCGTCTGATGGTGATGCCTTTCCTAGTGTTCATTTGAATTTTTCACCAGAGCTTGCGCTCATATCTGTCCGTGTACGAAACAGTATAATGAAAAACTTCTTTTTCAAACTAGCTCATACAAAATAAATGAAAATGCAGTGTTCACAATATTTAAAATGGGCTGACCATAAAAAAAAAAAATTATAAAAAAGGTTAAAAAAAAAGCTTATAACTGAGTGAAAATTGTGGGCGCCCTCTGTTTCAAAGATCTTTTTTAAATTTAAACCTAACAGAGCCCCCCCCCCCCAAACCTCTAAAACCAATTATTTTTTCGGAATAAATGTTCCAAATAAAAGTGATACTTTTTTATCTGTACAGTTAGGATTCCAAGTTAAAAGAAAATCGTTGTAACCGTATTTGAGTTCCATCAATGCTATTAACACTGTGTCTTCCAGTCTTCAACGTAAACTACGTCTGAGGCAACGGTGTCTACCAGCATTTAACCCCTATTCTTCTGTATTTTTTTGTTAGAAATCTGAAAAAAAATTTGCATAATTGAAGAAAATTATCCAATGTTATAAAGATTGTATTACGTGCCGCAAGAAATAGTCGTGTGAATGTTTCACACCAGATTTGTAATAGTTGCAGAAGTAAAAAACTAAAATTTAACGTAAGAGTGAAGTTATGTCTACTACTCCTCTCCTCAAGCTACAATACCGCCGCTTGTTAATGCTCGTTGCCGCTTTTCTGTTAATCAAATAAATGACGACTTTTATTGAATAATTTATCTGTATCCTTCCTTGATGACATAAAATCTCCTACTAAGTAAGACCACCTCCATGAAGACATAGATCCTAAAGTATTAAGGAGCCTTTCTTTCTTATCTGTGGAAAAATTTCTCCCCTAATCTTAAAGGCTGTATCTTATCAAGGATATGGGGAATCCTCCACTTTATGCTCCCCCCCCCCGACGCTATCATAAACCAAGAACACTCTAGATTTATTGTGAAGATAAGCTAGAAGGATTTCTTAACACTTATAAACAATTCCAATATGTTTAATGTATATTTTCTATTTCATTTATTGTTAAATGGACAATTTCCGTGAGTTTCATGAGCGGTGAGAAGTGTTTTCCTTTTTGTTCAGAAAAATTATCTCAACTAAAACTTGAATATCATGTAACCAAGTATAACGATCGTATAAATTGTTCAAATTGTGTTTTTACATATTTTGAAGTCTCCTGAGGGCGAAAAAAAAAGTTTTTAGCGAATGATCTGTGCGTGCGTGTGTGTTTGTGTATATGTGTAAACCAAATATTTCAAAAACGAAAAAATTGTAGAAAGGTCAAACTTGACATTATTCCGCAACTAACATAAAGGTTTTGGTAAAAAAATCTATCAATCCAGGAGTGCAAGTTTACTGATACATTTTTTTGTTTTCACTTTGTTGCGATTTTCTTTAAACTTTGTATACTATCTACACAATGGAATCCCTGTCATGCGTATTTTCAACTTTTTTGTTGGAAAATTTATTTCTGAGGGTACTGAAGTAACAGTAGCGTTATACTTTCCTCTAAAGTACCACGTCAGTGTGCAATGCATGGTTCTACCACTTATATAATAATAATGTACATTAAATGAATAGATAGAAGTCCAAATTTGAAGAAAATATGTTAACCGTAAATGCAAACCTGCGTAGTAGTATTTTGGAAAATTTTCTCGAAAACGGCTACAACTAAATTCTTTAAACTTGAAATGATCACTGTTCCAGACAAAACCTTATCATCAGAGACATTTTCCGAGATAGCCTCTTCATTTTGTGGTCATCGACCGTTTTCGGGTGTTCGCCGATCTTCAGGATGCGTTTGTCAGACAGTGTGATAACACAGACTTGCACACAGCAAATTCAGTTTATATTATTTAAATTGGAAAATTTATTTTTGAGGGTTCTGAAGTAACAGTAGCGTTATACTTTCCTCTAAAGTACACGTCAGTACAATGCATGGTTTTACCACTTATATAATAATGATATACATTAAATGAATAGATAGAAGTCCAAATTTGAAGACAATATGATTATAAACTGAATTTGCTCTGTGGAAGTCTGTGTTATCACACTGTATGACAAACGCATCCTGAAAATGGGCGAACGCCCGAAAGCGGTCGATGACCACAAAATGAAGCAAGCTACCACGGAAAATGTCTCTGGTGCTTTCCAGCTCTGCGGAACCAATCACCACAATATAAAACATCACTTTTATTTGAAATATTTTAAAATGATTAAAAACTTTTTTTTTATAGTGGCTTTTGGTAGTATGTCAGTTTAATTGAAATTTAAACGGCATAAGCTTCGTTGGGGTTTTGAGAGAGGGCGTTGCATACAAGTCCGCTCAGATATACAAGTAGACTTCCTTACTAAATTTTGTTTATAGCCGATCCAATTTAAACATTGTAACTGTTGTGATTTTAAAGAAAATTTGTTAATTAATTGCAGTCACACAGATAGTCGTGTGATTTTTTCACATACTAGACTTTTTTTGTTTACTTTTATCGTCTTTTACTTCCTTTGTAAGCCCCAGTACTTCCTTACTTCCCTACTCCCTACTTCCTTTGTTCATCTAGTTTGACGTTAAAAAAACAAAAAAAAAAACAGTGTTATATGCAGAATAGGATACTAAGTAAGGACATTCGAATGCAGAAAAGAAGCCCCCCCCTCAAGTAAGGGAGTTAATAAAATCTTGGCCCAGATGGTGCTTTTATACATTTTCAATATTTGCACCTGTCTATTTATTTAACCGTGCCATATTTATGTAAACTGAGATTACATTAAATAAATAGGATACCAAGAATATCGCACAATAATGTATAATATATTTCTATCACATAAAACTTTAATCATAATTATTAAAACATTAATTTAAAAAAATATATATATAAAAAAATCATTCCTCGCTTCAAAATTTAAGGATAAATTAATGGAAAAAGCCTGGGAAATTCTTAGTGCCCAAGAAAGTTGTTAAAAAAACTTGATAGTTGTAAGCAATAAGAGAAAGGGGCAAAACAAGAAAAAAAAAAACAAAAATCTGCTGTGAAACACTCACAGACTTTCTATTATTTAACTATTATAAAATTGAGAGATTTTCACAGCTCTAACATAAATATAAAATGGTGGCAGGCAGTCAAATGAATGTAATTTCATTGTAGTCCAGAAGAAGCGCTAATAACATTGACAAAACTCAAACATTTGAAATATAATATCATAAATTCCACCCCTTCAAATCATTCATATTGAAAAATGTTTCTAATTAAACACGTTCTTTTTAGGATTCTAGTATAAAGAAAAAAATTACAATCTTTTCTAGGAAATTCCAGAAAACTCAAAAAATCTACTCAATAAAGCTATGAATGAAAAGCTCAATAATTACATAAAAAAGCTCAATAATCGGAAGTATGCTTCCGATTAGCTGATCTTCTTCAAATTTGTTATATTAGCAGTGCTTCTAATATATGGCATCACGATTTCGTAAATGGACGGCTCCAAGGCTCAGCCTATGGACAGAGCAGGAATTTAGAGGTTTACGTCTAAAGGGGAAAAATTAAGGCCAGCCTAGGAAAGTACGCCACAATCTACTCCAAGATGAGGTGGTGCTACGGTTATGCTAAGGAAATTTTAATGCAAGGATTAGTGGCGGAGAAGAGATATATACTTCGCTAGCCAGGCTGGTTTGAAGACACTTTCTTCACACCAAATGGTATCGCGATTGATGTAGGACTGCATAACTTTCCTGTCCTAACCAAAGTGGATGTTCGGAATAAGCTGGTACTCGCTTGGGGGCCGGAAAATGTAGAATTTCTGGCCAACGAGAAGGCGGATGGGCTAGGGAGGACATTTTCATAAGTCTCGAAACTTTCTCCGTCCTGTCCAGAAGCCTGATTCAAACATCTATCAAAGGTTGGATGGACGACTAGCATTTGCAATGGTACAAGGCACTATTTACGGCTAGTACTTACAGAGGACGCGATGTGTCGATTCTGTAAGGTTGAGGAAGAATTTCCGATACAGATTCTTTGCGAATGAGCCGTCCTGGTGAAGATAGGGTTTTCACAGTGGGGAGCAAAAAATTCCGAAGTCTCGAGCTTTATATCAGAGCCACTTTCAGCTTTGCTGGGCCCGCTCAAAACGACAAAGCTGGAAGACGTGATATAACCTCTGAAGATCCACAATAAACCTCCCTTATAAGTTCTGGTGGAATAAGGCTCATACCATCTCTTTTACTGATTTAATCTAATGTATTGTAACGCAGCCAGTGGTGCCATCTAGGAGAGAAGGCAGGTACCTAAGGTTCTCCTAGTGGCCGCTGGGAACGCTGGCGGCGCTCTAGTTCTCTGTAGAGGAATCGAGGAAGTTCTAGAAGATTCCCCACCGGTATAAATAGTGGGACCACAGAGAGTTGAGAGAGTTTTTCTAGTTACAAACGAAGTGTACGTTTGGGGAAGTGTATAAAAAGTGAACAGAGTGAACTTTTGTGGTTTAAACTGTGAAGTAATTATTACTAAGTGCTGTATTTTGTAACTTATTATGTATAACAATAAATTGGTGTTTTCTTTATTGAAGTTTAGAGTATTTTATCTCTACGAACCCACTTAAAGCTAGTTGCAGTAGCTAGTTAGAGGGAAAAACGTTACAGTATATTAGTATTATATAGGTACTAGAAACATATATTATATTGAAGTGGTATTTTAAAGGAAAGCTTAGCTTTACTGTTGCACCAGAACCTGAAGTGGTACTTCAGACGAAAGCTTATGTTACTGTTCTCCGAGAAAACCCTAAAAATACATTTTTCCGGATACATGTTTCAAATAAATATGTTACTATTTATGTGTGTAGATAGTATACGAAGTTTAAAGAAAATCGTTTGAGCCGTTTTCGAGAAAATCACGAAAAACTGAAGAGAAAAAAAATTCATTTAATGTATTATGATCTTAACCTTAGGATAATTCTGTAAAGTCTTACTTCCGGTCAACCGATTATTTTCAAATTGGGAATCCTAGCAATGCTTTAATGTATCTTAATATTATATAGGAAGTAAAACCATCAGTTGTAGCGAAATGGTACTTTAGAAGAAAGCTTAATGTTAATGTTCCCTCAGCAATCCCCCATAAATCAATTTCACGAGAATAATGTTACAAATAAAATTCGACACTCACTTATGTGTTTAGATAATGTAGGAAGCTTAAAGAAAATCATTGTAGCCGTTTTCAAGAAAATCGCGTAGATGAAAATAAAAAAAATCATTCAATATGTCACTTCCGGTTGATGGATTTTTACCGAAAGCTTCGTATCAGATGCGGTGATTGTACCTAAACGGAATAACAAGTTTGAACTTCCTGCAACTTTTCGTTTTTGTTTTTTTTTAAATTATTTTTCACCACAAACCATTCGCTAGAAACGTTTTTTTTGCCTACATAGGAGACCTCACTATATATAGGTACATATTTTCGGTGAAAACTCAATTTTCAAAAATATGACACGTTCGCAGTACTTCCTGTTTCTAGCAGTAAGAGAAAGTATAAAAAAAAAGAAGCAAATCTCAGGAAAACAAAATTCAAGATCAAAGCATAAAATCTGTAAACTCTAGGAGTTGGTTTTAAGTCTAATGTAAACACACATAATTTTTTTCTCCCGCCCAAGCATGTTCCCTCAAAAAATATATACTTAATCATGGAAGAAGGGAGAAAAAATATAGTAATATAAATTTAACACGTGTGGCGGCAGCCTGGAAAAGCCCATTTCGTTGGTTGGCTCTCTTCCGCCTTATATATATATACACACTAATCTCTCATGCAAGTGTTAACATCTACGTAAACTTATGTGTAACATAATTTTTCTTTTCTTTGTTGGCCAACATCTCCTTTGCACACAACCCTCCCATGGAGGCGGCAGCAGGAAGTAAGGTTAGTTTACACGACATTATATAAAGAACTTTCACTTTTTTTATCGCATCTACATGTATTACCTCCGCAAGCCTACCGAAGTCACCAAACACTGGTAATCTTGTGGAGAAAGAATAAATAAAGAAAATACCACACCTACTGCTTACATTTTTTTTTTTTTACCTCCGTCGTTATAGCATTTTTCCGGAAAATTCAACTTAAGTTTCACTTTCTTATGTACAATTTATTTGATTTAAAACTATGATAAAAAATATTTTATACATATTAACATCTGTTATTTACTGAAATGCACGTAATTATCTGATTATCTTCACACTTACAATTTTTAAAACAACAATCACGTATACAATCCTGAAGAGTATAACGGACCGCTATCCTTATTACCATATTACGTTTTCAATGTGAAACAACTCTGAGGAGGCTCATTGCAATATGGGTGAAACGTCGGTTTATAGTAAACCGCTAACGCGGTCTCAACCCGAAAGCTTGAAGAGTTTTTCATAAATACAAATATTTTTCAAACATTTTTCTATAAACGTAAAAATAAAGAGGTCAGATAGAACTAGTGGGTTAGCTGACATTGTTTGTATTTGAGAGAACTAATAGGTACAAAAATATACGATTCGAGAGAAGTAATTACAAATCTCAGTGAGTTCTCAAGGTGTTCGAAAGAAATGTTGGTTCTAATCTTACTAAACATTTAGTTTATCCGTAAAAATGGTTGTCCACAAATATTGATGTTGCCTAAAAAGTGATTACATGAATATGGCATGATTGTGAAGAGAGGGATATTGTCTCTGGACAGATAGGATTTCAAAAGAATCCAATAAAGAGGTGTGATGAAATTTCTCTTTAAACTGAATGGCAGATTGAACGTCTATATATTCTATTTGAAAATTAGCAAATAAACTGAAGAGCACAACATCCTTTTGCTGAAAACGTAAATAAAACGAGCCGTCTAGCTGAAATATTTGCGCTCACTATTTGACGGGAAAGGATACCTGAAATAGAGCCGAAACAGTATCAAAAACATAGTAAATTATTTATTTATATAAATTTAAAATCGTTAGTTGGGTAGTATTCATAGACGAACTGGACGGAGGATATACTCCTGCTCTACACAAACTTGATGAGCCGTGACGATGGATTAGAATCCGAAACCAGTCAGAATTAACTGAAAGAAGCAGGCAACGACTGATAAAGCCCACGTAAAAAGTCTCTAGATCATTTTATGACTTTACTTGGGGAATTACATTTGTTTGAATGATCGTCTAATTTGTTTATTACATTCCCATAATATTCCTAGTGAGAGGAAGTGTCCAGGAAGCGATAGTGGCAAATTTTAGAAATTGAGTTTTCACCAGAAATACAAGTTTTAAGATAACCTGAAGGAAAAAAACACGAAACACGAAAGAAAAAAAGGAAGTGGGTTTTTTTAGAAAGTCGTCTGTGTTTATGTTGTGTGGTGCATAATTCAAAAAAAGAAAATAGCAGAAAGCTAAAACTTGGTATATCGTGTAGGTGCTACCAACGGACGTGATAATAAGCTTTTAATCAAAATCGGTCCGGGAAAGAGATTTCGCGATTTTCTTGAAGGCTACTTCAACTATTTCCTTGTAAACTTGTTGTAGCTACAACTTCTAATTTGGGAAAATTCATTTAAAAGTTATTCTAGGGAAGTATCACGTTTAGGCTTTTCCTCTAAAGTGCCATTTCAATATAGTATTCTATTCTATCATCAGTATAATATTAATAAGAATTTAGTATCATAGATATTTTCCGTGATAGCCTGTTTCTTTTTGTGGTCATCGACCGGTTTCGGACGTTCGCCCAACATCAGGATGTTTTTTGTCAAACAGTATAATAACATAGACTTGCACAGAACAAATTTAGTTGATATAATCCTGTGTTTAATTGATACACACCATAGAGTGTATCAACTACATATTATGTTCTGTGCAAGTCTATGTTAACACATTGTTCGCCAAAAAACATTCTGATGATATGCGAACGCCCGAAACTGGCCGATGACAACAAAAAGAAGCAGGGTATCACGGTAAATATCTCTGATGCTTTCCAGCACTGCGGAACCAACAACAACAGAATTTAGTAGTGTTAGTGTTGCCTGATTATATTTCGTATGCACAAATGTACATTTTCATTATATGTTAAATTTTCTAGCTGGTTAAATGCACTTATAAATAATTCGAAACTATTGAATTGCAGTAGGAGAAGCTCAAGTATGTGTTTCACTTTTCCAATAGTCTTAAAAAATTGTACTTTAACAGGAAGCTATTTTCCAATTGTTTAAGTCTTTTTGTTATGCTAATGTTTGAACATAATGTGTGCTATGCTCACAATGATCTATTCAATTTGCCAAATTACCGTCCTAAGTTTATGAACTACGGGATTATGCTGTTTGTTTTAAAAAAAAAAACTTACAAAAATAAGAGAAAAAACACCAGACCTAATAAAATAATAGCTTAGAGATAAAGAAAGATTTGAACTGTATGTGTATATACGTACTTATTGTCATTTCATATTATTGCTATGAACGGGAAACTTAATTTCCAGATAATGGAAGTTTGTCTATACGATGATGATGATGGTGGTTCAAACTGGTTGGTAGTAGATTTACTTTCAACTGTGTCGCGCATTCGTCCCATTCTCCTGGTTATTCTCCTCTTTTAACTGGATATACAACTTTATCCCGCTGAATTCTCTCTCTCTCTCTCTCTCTCACTCTTTCGCTCTGATCCAGGCTGAACTCTCTCATTTTATTCAGATAGGAAAATATTCTCTATAATAATATGTTTCACTCTCTCTCTGTATTTCCTCTTCTCACTCTCTCTCTTTCTACTTCCTGTTCTCTCTTTTCTTATTCTACCACTTCTTCTTCTACTTCTTGGTACTTTCATCACACACAATACAAATCTTTTTTACTTCCCATTTTCTCTCTATATAATTCAAAACTCCATCTCTCTCCATACTATAGCTCGCTCTCTGTCTTTCTATTTATCTCTAAACAGTTTTTCTTTCTCTGATAGAAAACACACAATTTTCTTCGAAATTGCTTATCTTATAATTCAATAAAAAATAAAAAAAATAAAATAAAAAAACCAGAGAAATAATAAATAAATCCATTGTTGTTCATTCAAATTAAAACTTTATTTATATAAAAATTTTGGTGTAAAACACGCGCCCGACTTTCTCTTACTGCGTATGTTATAGCTTTAATGTATTATTTATGTTTGATTATTTATTTATATTTATACAAGCACTAACTAGCTAGTTTTCATATATCGGAAAATAATATGTGCTCTGAAATATAGTATAAAAGTCGTACTTCCGATAGGTACATCGATTTTCTTCAAACTCGAAATATGGACTAAACTTGAAATTCTTATTAATTTTATATAGATGATAGAATCGTATAATATATAGAAACTAGCTAACCCGGACGCTTCGCTGTGGCTCAGTCTGATTTTTAGGAAAGTAAACAGAAGTATTACAGTTAACATAGATTCAGCAAGAAAACACATCATTCAATTTAATACCCTACTTTGCGTTGCTGTGAACTGAAAGAAAAGAAAGAAAACATGTTTTTAACTGAAAGTCTTTTTTTATTGCAAAGCTAGTGAATGTACTACACATTTTGTTTGTCCGTTTTCTGCATAAACATAAAGATCAGATGGTTTACCGACTCTGGAGCATGTGACATTGACCATGAGAGAAGCATTCGTTTTCTAAATTCAAACCCACACATTGCAAAGTTAGTCCTTGCGCTTTATTGATAGTCATAGCGAACGCAAGGCGTATTGGAAATTGAAGCTGTTTGAACTTGAACTGTCGGAATGAGTGCTATTCGTGGAAGTAGTAGTACGTCTTCACCTTTATGAGGTCCAATGAAAATTGTTGCTTCAATTAGATTATGCATCAATTTTTTAACTACTAATTGTGTACCATTGCATAACTTTGGCTGATTGATTTTTCGGAGTAATATAATTGGCACTCCAATTTTCAAATATTTAGAATGTGAGGCTGTAATCCGGGAACATCGAGTGAATTAAGAAATTCCGTTGGAATTCACTACTTCACTTTGGTCCCTCACGGAGTCAATGGATTTGTATGTCACTGTTTCACCTGCAATTCTGTTTAGAATGATGTTGTTCATATCGAGTACATCGACATTTTTAGCCGCTACGATGGCTCTTCCGCTTAACCAAGCGTGATTTTGATAATTTGTTTCAAAGCTATGGAATACCTTGTCTACTAATTCTTCTTTTGAATGTACAATGTTGCAGAAATTAGATGGGAAGGTGATTTTTCCCGTTTCTGGATTTGTAGGAACAATGCCGTTACCGAGTTCGAGTAATTGTCTTGAAAATATGGCAGCTGTTGGATCGTTTTGAAGTTGAATTCTCATATTCGTTGTTAAATGAATTTTTTTTACGTGCTCCAAAGAGTTGAATATTTCAAGCAGGCGTGCAATTCATCAGCTGATTTTGAGCGACGTATCACTGGAAACGTTTGCCTGAAGTTACCGGATAGTAACACGAATGTTCCACCAAATGGAACCTGATTATTTTTTCGCAAGTCTTTCAATGTATGTCTAATGCTTCCAATGACTTCTTATGAGCCATTGTACACACATTCCAAACAATGATTTTGCACGCCCGAAGAACCTTTCCCATTCCTAATGTTTTAGAAATATTACATTTTAGGTTTTCTGTGAAGTGCATGTTTAGTGACAGTTTAAGAGCTGAATGCACTGTTCTGCCTCCTTCCATCAACATAGCAGCAATACCTACTTACGGAGTAAAAAGTATATATAAACACTCTTATATAGAAATGCAACGTTGTGTAAAAATTTCAAGTCAATCCATCAACTACTTTTCGAGTTTTGCGGCCACAAACATACGGATGCTGAATTTTTATATATATATATAGATAGAAGGAAAGCATAAGGCCATCCATCCCCCACCTGAACATTTCTCAAAAGATTGTTTCCAGAAAAATGTTTCAAATAAAAGTTGGAGCTCTTTATATGATTGTACCAAGTTGAAAGATAATCGGTGGAGTCGTATTCGAGAAAACCGCAAAAAAAAAAAATCTGTAAAAATCTATTCAGAAAAGAAGCACATCCGGTCGTTCGATTTCGACTGAAAACTTTATTGAATGTTAGAAAACATGATAAAACTTCAATGAATTACCAAAATTCAGCTTTCAACGATTTTTTTTTTTTTTTTGTTTCGCTGGACTCCCTTCCCTAACACACAGATCACTTTCTTAAAAAAAAAAAACACTTTTCGGTGAAAACTCTATATTGAAAATTTGACACGATCGCAATACTTACTCTTACAGCAGTAAGAGAAAGTAAAAACGATCCCCTGTACTAGTGAGTATTAGTGAGCACGGTATTAATCCATGTAATAATTGTGGTGGTGGTTGGTTCCGCAGAGCTGGAAAGCATAAGAGAGACATTTTCCATGATAGCCTGCTTCTTTTTGTGGAAACAAAAACATCCGGATGATGGGCGAACCAGTCCGAAACCGGTCGATGACCATAAAAAGTAGCTGGCTATCATAGAAAATGTCTCCCATGTAATAATAATTGTGACTAACCCCTCAATATAAACACAGTTTTATTTTGTCTCTTTTTTAGGGACGGTTTCCACATCATCTTCAGCCTATGTTTACATTATAACTTGGTAAATTAAAAATGATTTAACTAAATTATTAACCTCCTATTGTTTACAACAAGTGATATTTATATAAAAAAAAAATTAGGTCTTAAAATATTGAACATTTAAACAGTAACAATTAAATTATAACAATAATTGCTAGAAATAATTCGTCGTCCAAAATTATTGTTATTTTGTGAGACAAACTTATAAAAGTTATAATAAAAACTTATTGCCGAAAAGAGGAAGTATTGTAGTCCTGTCAAATTTTCGAAATGGTGTTTACGCCGGAAGTACATGTTTTGAGGTCCCATTGCGTCCGAAAGTGATTTTTTTTTTTTTTTTAAATTGGTCTGTTTTTGAATGTATGTGTGGTCGGCATAATTCATAAATGGAATTTCACAGGAGTAGTTGGGAGTCGTTTTTTTGCTAGGAGGTCTGTTTGTGAATTCCCGTATATCCCTTAAAGCCCCCCCCAAAAAAAACTTTGGTAATCGATTTTTCTTAGACATGCCAATACAAGTAAGATCCTAACCTCAAGAGAGATCAGTTTCCATTCATGGGGTTAGGGAAATCATCACGGCGTAAAAGTGAATGAGTAACAGTGCAGGTGAATGTTGATGTAAATGATGGACACACGAACTGACATTGTACTCACAATTTATATTTTACGATTTACTATGCAATGAGAGACACTTTTTCAAGGCCAGACCAAAATAAACATCGCCCAGGAAATTTCCTGGATTTTCTTTAAAGAAAATTTCTTTGTTAATTAAATTGTATTAATTAGAATAAGAGAAAGTCGTGTGAGTGTTTCACACAGACTTTTCTATAATATTGTAATATGTTCCATAAACCACATGATGATGTCGTTAAAGGATTATAATCATCGGTGGTTTCGTCCCCCGCATTCCATTTTCCTTTTTCCTCTCCAGCCCTAACTACACTATTATTGTCTAAAAGCAGTTTGGAATATGGATTAATGATACAATTCGTGTTATACATCACTTTGAAGATTTCATCAATAGCATGTACTTGCCCCCTTGTGGAAGGGTCAAGGGAAAGCCAAATTTAGCTACAATGCACTGCTTTCAAGATATTTAGGAAAATCTAGAATAATGGCAGCACTACATGACGAAACTTCTGAAAACAATATCATTGATTATTGATTTATCTATTCAATAAACGATACAAATAAATAGTGAAAGCGTTCAGAAGAATTACCAGCGAGTATGGTTGCAAAAGCCTACTTGTACATTACAACCTGTTAAGACGGAATATATATATATATGTATGTGAATTGGGCTTTATACTATATTTATATACGTACATATAGATATCCGGTGCATGTATGCGCGTATGCGAATGGATATGTCTCTAAGCATATATGTAGATTTCACGGATATTAGCTGAGAAGGTGAAAAGAGGATGAGTTACCTACTTCCGTCTTACTTACTGCATATTCATAATTTTCATTTACATATCGTACCAGCACAGTGTGTGCATGTGTGAGCTTGTATTTCTGCACACATACAATACACACCACATATATATATATATATATACGTATTATGCGTGTATATGTATATATGTCCCTGTCCCTATAATATTTCAGTATTTACCCTGAGGCTTGAATCCCATGGGTACATCGCATTGTAACCCGGGCTGTTGAGGGTACATAACATCAACCATTTGGCCCAAAAATGTTTTATATATTAATTTTTCATTTTGCCCTTTTTTCTTCACTTTTATCCCCATTTCTTATTTACATATTATCCTTTTATTTTCATTTGTAGATTTGCATATTTTTGTATATTATTTTATAGAACTGTGAGATATAATAGTTTTCTTTGTTTTACATAATAAAAATAAATTTTAGCTCTTACTTTTGTAGTGACAAACTTTTTCATATCGACTTTTCAAACTATGTTTTGAAACTTGATATTTAGTTTAAGCGCTACCGGGAAACCCAATTAGTTTTCTTATTAAAATCGATCAACCGGAATTAACACTTTACTGAAAGGATTCTTCAATTATTTTTGCGATTTTTTCTTGAAAACGGCTCCATCGATTTTCTTTAAATTTTGTTTATGTTACTGCTACGTATATGCAGGACTATGGACTCCGAATTCAAACTTTTTCCGGATTACGTTTTCCTTTAAAGTGTCATTTTAGTTTACTATACCAAAATACTATGTTTTATAATGCGATATAAATTACAATTAAATATGATGCCAAAACTCCGAGTTTGTAGAAGTTCGGTACAGCGGAAGTACAACTTTATTGAACTTTTTTTTTTTTACAGTTTTTATATAGGTGATAGAACCATACAGTGTATAGAACCATACAGTGTACTGAAGTGGTACTTTAGAGAAAAGCTTAACATTTCTGCCCCCCTCCCCCAATTAATTTGTTCATAAAAAAAGTCACAAATAAAAGTGATAGGTATTTATGAGTGTAGATAATTTAAGAAGTTTAAAAAACAATCGTTGGAGACAAATCGCGAACTCCCACCCCCCCCCCCCCCCAAACAACAACAAAATCTCAATGAAGTCGCACTCCCTTTTGATGTAATATGATCGAAATCTCGGGTTCTGAAAATGTTCTAACGTTATTCTACAATTATTGTAAACAGTCTCCCTTACTTTCACATTCCTAATGGAAAGTAAATCCAAGAGAATTCCCCTAATTTATTTGAAAAGAGGGAATAGTAATAATAATAAAACTTAATATATCATAGAGAACATAGATAATAATATTAATAATAATAATAATAAAAAATAAAGTATGGGAATGATGAAACTATTTCAAGTTAGTGGGTAGGGCGGTACTATTACAAAATTCCTGACTTCAGGTATGCGAACTATGGATGGATGGTAAAAAATTTTGTCCAACCACTTTGGTCAATTCACTAACACAAACACATAGACACACACATATAACCATTACATAGAGGCTAGGTATAACCATTCTCTCTACATCTACTTTTACTAGAATCATTATATATATATATAGAGAGAGAGAGAGAGAGAGAGAGCGCACAAAAGTAACCGACCTCATGTGGTTATGAGATTGGTTGAGGGGGCTGGAGACATAACACCCGGCGACCGCACCATCAAGCTCACACAGCAAGCCTGCGGTGAGAGACCAATGTCACAGCTATTGCCAATGACCAATGACGTCACACAAGGCCAACGTCATAATTCTATCGGTTCGATTTATTGCGCCCCGATATATGATTTATTATACTGTATTCTAGTCCCAACCTCCCCTATCTCTCTACTCACTCATCATTCCCTCTTTGTCCCCCGGTTCGTTGTAACTCCTTTACACCTCCCCTCTACATAGTCCTGAACAACCTCATTCGTGTCCCAGTCCTGTTCTTGGTTCCCGGAGGATATTACTTCATCACTGTACCGTCCGCTCTCTTTCGATTACTAGCAACATTGTCTAACCAAACAAATTTTACGTTGGCAGGCGAGATTTTCATTCTCCAGAGTCATCAGCCTATCGTTAAACAAAACCACACGTATGCAATAATATACATATATACATTTGTATAAGACAAGTTTCCGTGCGTAAACAATTTTACCGTTAATGAACAATAAAAACAATTACATATTATATTATAATCAATTATCTAATTAAACATTACAAAATTTCCTATTTATATGAAAGTTAACTCTTGTGCTACGTTGCAACGAAATAAAAGTAGAAATTCCATACATTCCAATTAGTAATTCCTATAATCATGTTTTATAATAATAATCATAATAAACACTCGGCCGCATGATTAAAAAAAAAACAACTGAATGAATCTAGCCGAAGTATAGGTTTCGGGCGCGATTAATCTGATCCACCACGCTGAAGCAGACAAGGTGGCGAAGTACGGACCACTGGTTCGGAAGATATCTTCTCTTTGGAGAAGAATCTCCAGCGTGGACCTGGTGCCATGCATTATGTCTAGGGTGTGGATCTGCACCGCGGCGATGTTTGGGTGGGAGAATACGAAAGTCGAGGTTAAAGGATGACTGAAGCCTGGTTGCAGAGACATAACAGTATGTGATTCTTGACGTTACACCACATGAGTTCGCTCATGCTCTAAAATAAATAAAATAATAATCCATAATAACCAAAATGGGAGCGGCTTGGTATAGGGCACTGGACTCGGAACACGTGGAGGGCACGGATTTGTATCCTGCAAGCAACGTTTAGATTTTTTCGCCCTAGGAATCTTTACAGCTCATTGCCCAGTGATGGGCAGTGTTCTCTGTAACGATAGAACACTGCACCGGAGGCCGGCAGTGTACTGTGAAGGCTGCGGGCGCCAATGACCTCAAATGTTGACGAGCCATAATTAAAAATGAAATAATTGAAACAGCCCCAATGATTATACACATTACATTTCTTTACTTATTTTACTGCTTTCATCCAAACAAATCTCCCACTGAAACTGCAAATTTAACAAAGTCCAGTTTACAATTTTATTACTGCCAGTAAAATATCTGTTACATTATAGTAAAATTTACAATATTACTAATATTGCAGTAAAACACTAGTGATGTTGATGATTTGCATTTAATAAAAGAAACAAAATGAAATTACATTCATTGTAATCATTTCAGTAATATTTACATAGTGTACAGGTAAAGTAATATTGTTGTGGTATATAGAGTGTAACAATAAATCAATCTTGATAGATATTATTATCATCAATCAAATGTAATACATTTTGTTCAACATTCTCCTCTTCAACATCTTTTCTTCTCCTCTAATTCAATTTCAGACTTCATATAACTATGCCATGTCTACATTGCTTTAAACAGTCTATTTATTATTCATATATATATATATATACACACTACATTATAAACTATAATAAAAATAAAATAATATCAAACACAATAATTTATTCATAACAATTCATATTTTTTACCTTCTTTACACCGCTCTAAATAAATAATAAAATATATTACATATAAGATGATAAATTGTACTAACATGAGAATATTATGATGAAGTTTAGATAGGTTTAGTAAAAATTCACGATTGAAGAAACGTTGTCAATTATCATATGTAATAATTGCGGTTTTTTTTTTTACCAAGTATACTATATAAAGTTTGACCTAAATACGAAAGGAGTGTCTTGGTATCGTATAATTCTGAAATAGACTTCATTACGTTAAATGCGAGGAAATTGTGACATTACAGATAAACAATTTGGCATGTCCAAACATATATGTTCAAGAAGGTGTGCAGACTACTCCCTCCTCGCTTCTCTACTCTCTCACCACTCACCCACTCTTCCCCTATTTATATAATTGACATATATAGTCATTAATCAACTATAAATCGAAAAACTGGTTTCATTTACAGCATAGAACAATTATAAAATTCAAACTTAATTAGTACAATAACCTGATTTTAGTAAACCCATGTTTGCATTTATCTCTTGTACATCACTTTGTACTTTGCGTATACATTGTTTACATGTACTCCTGAATATGTAAAGTGAGCGCTCCTATTTAGTTTGGCTAGAATGTTAAATGAAAATTCTGTACATTACTTTTACTCCAAAATATCCAGCAAAAAAAACTAAAATGGTTATATTTGCTATGTAATTCTTTTTTTTGTTTTTTTTTTTTTTACTTTCTCCTTTATTCATAATAAGAGGAAGTATTGTGATCGTGCCAAATTTTCGAAATTGAGTTTTCCACCGGAAATACATGTGTCGAGATCCCTCGAGTAAGAAAAATAATATTTTTTGTGGTATTTTTTATGTTACGTGTGTTTGTGTGTGTATCTGTGTGAACAAAATATCGCAAAAACATGAAAAATTGCAGAAAACTCAAGATGTCACCGCAACTGACACGAAGTTTACGGACCCAAAATCCATCAAGCGGAGTGTGAATCTACTGAGTAGTGTTTCCACTTTTTCGCAATTTTCTCGAAAACGGCTTCAACGATTTTCGGTAAACTTCGTACGCTATCTAAAAGACTTAGATACCTATCACTTTTATTTAAAACATTTTCTGGCTAAAATTGATTTTCTGGAGATTTTGGAGAAACAGTAGCGTTTAGCTTTTCCCTAAAGTACTACTTCAGAACAATGTATGGTTCTATGATCTGTATATAATATTAATATACATTAGAAATGTTGGTAGAATTTAAAATTGCAAGAAAAAAAAAATTTGTTTTCAAGAAAATCGAACCGGAAAGACTAGCGACTTTCCAGATTTTTGAGTTTTTTGGGAAGGGGAATTTTCTCGAAAACAACTATGCACAGATTTAAAACTTGTCACTTTAATTTGAAACACTTGATTTTTAGATGAAAAATTGAGGCGTTAATGAGATTATTTGTACGGCAATGGCCAGAGGAGTTTTTAAAGACAAAGAATTATTTGTTGCTCTATGTTTCGGGTACTATTGGTGTAACTTCTTCAGGAGCTCTGTAAAAATTTATTGGAGAAAATATATTATTGTACAGTATTATAAAAGAAAAGTACATAGATTCATAACAAATGAAAGAAAAATTTGAATTTAAGAAATATTAACAGAAAAAAATTATAACAAGAAGTGACAGTAAATTAAATAAAATGATTGTTGTGGTGGTTGGTTCCGCAGAGCTGGAAAGCATCAGAGACATTTTCCGTGGTACCTGCTTCATTTTGTGGTCATCGACCGGTTTCGGGCGTTCGCCCATCTTCAGGATGCGTTTTTCAGACAGTGTTTCAACACAGACTTGCACAGAGCAAATTTAGTTTACACACTGACTCTAAGTTAGGCTTTATGTACAATAGGAAAATGGTGGAGAATTTCATTTTGTCATTGTTTGTACAATTTATTACAAGAGTTCTGTTTTATTTATTTTAATAAATTGATATTAAGCTAGAAGAAATTAGGAATATTTAAAAAGAAAAATTATAAATTTAATAAATGATTATAAATCTTCAGACATTGTTTCAACACAGACTTGCACAGAGCAAATTTAGTTTACACACTGACTCTAAGTTAGGCTTTATTACAATGGGAACAATGGTGGAGAATTTCACGTTGTCATTGTTTGTGAAGAGAGTCAGTGTGTAAACTAAATTTGCTCTGTGCAAGTCTGTGTTGAAACACTGTCTGAAAAACGCATCCTGAAGATGGGCGAACGCCCGAAACCGGTCAATGACCACAAAATGAAGCAGGCTACCACGGAAAATGTCTCTGATAAATAAAATGACATTAACAATAAGAGAAAATAAAACAGATAAAAATAAAGATCTACCCGAAACGTAGAGTAACAAAGAATTCCTTTTCTTTAAAAACTCCTCTGACTATTGCCGTACAAACATCTCATTATAATTTTAAGGCCTGACGAATTGAATACCATTTTAAGGCGTTAAATTTTATACACATTTATACGTTAAATTTTGTAACTTGAGACGACTACAAGGTAATCATTCATTACTTGGTTGGGTGGTCCTAGTCTCCTACTACACCATACTTTTGAGATGTTTTATGCAGGAAATCGTATATAATCGCATACATATATATATAATAAATTGGTTGCTGTATGACCAAATAAGATTTATAATCATTTATTAAATTTATAATTTTTGTTTTTAAATATTCCTAAATTCTTCTAGCTTAATATCAATTTTTTAAATAAATAAAACAGAACTCTTGTAATAAATTGTACAAACAATGACAAAGTGAAATTCTCCACCATTTTCCTATTGTACATAAAGCCTAACTTAGTTTCATTATTAAGACAATATTTATTTAAACAAAAAAGCTTTACCCTTCTTCAATTTAACGACCATCCCCCCCCCCCCACTGAATTATTCTCTCATCTCTTTCCTTATAAAATTATTATTTCAGTTTAATTCTTTATTCAATAAAAGCAATTAATATAATTTACTGAGTTAATATTCATTTAAATCGATTTTATCGATTTAGTTAATAATCTAATTTTAATCGATTGAATTTTACTACTTGAACTTTTGGATTTAAAATATTTTCTTTTCATATTTGCGTACAATAATCACATTGCCTGAAAACAAAATAAAAACCTACTTTAAGAATTCACTTTTTTTTTTTTAAATATGTGGTCCAATTTGAAATAAGAAATCTGATTTCGAAATCTATTTTGTCGCAATTTGTTCAATTAAGCCTGAAAACGATATTGTTCACTACCACTCATATAGAGGACTATCACTTTTTATTCAAATTGACAATCTTACATAGTTCATCAAGAAATCCTCAACATAGGCAAACACAGCCGAAACCGATCTGAAAAATTTCTGATAAAACATCCAACAAATTTTGAGACATTTTCTTTGTTTCAGAAAATTTATTTGAATATTACCAGCGTTTCTTCCGAAACGATAAAATATTAAGGGCAAATTAAAATTTAGTAAAAAGGGGCAGCTTTGAAAATTTATCAATTAGAAGATTGGCGATTCGACAATGTCTTTTTAATAGCAAGTCGTAAATTGTGAGTGTTTCACATCAAAACTTTATTTATAAATAATTTTTAATCATATTCAAATATGTTCTAATTAATATTGAATATTTTAATGAAAGATACTACTGAATGTTACGCATAATCTATAACAAGTGGTTAGGATAATGTTTAGTAAAACGGTGGGGTGAATGAATTGAAACACTGAGACATTGTTGAGGGTACATAATTGACGTGTAGATAAGATAAGCTTTTAACTGTGGTAGGGGTATGTTGTACGGTAGGAGCGGTGGAAGAGTGATAGGGTATAGGCCTAATTACGTCAGACCTTGCACACACATATAATATAGACTATTCCACAACCCCCTTTTGTTTAATATGATGTAAATATTCTATTTGAAATCCTTTGGGTATAACAAACTAACGTATATATATATATACGTTATATATATATAACAATGTTGTAAAAGCTGACGTCTTGTCGTCTGTTATATGATGTACATATAAAACTGATCATAATACCACAAAGTTTGTATTGGTAATATAATGTATTTAATTGATAATCGATATGTAATGTAGTTTGCATGAATAAATACTTTTATCTTCATTAATGGTCAAGCCCATCTCTTTCGCATATGCTGAACTGGTCTATTTGGTCATGAATAATATCATAGATCAATAGTAAATTAAAAAGTTCCCTACAGTTACCTATGATTCCCATCCAAAAGTGGACTAGCCATCTTCTTCAGAGATTTTCGCGTCCCTAAGGTTATCCCAATCCCACAATACGGATTTAGCGATGTCGTAAGCAAACACTAATTCACCAATGCACCAATAATTATACATCTGTATACTTTACAGACGACAACATTCACTGGTACAAACAACCTCCCCCACAGGGAGCCACAATAGATCTTTCAGATCGCTATAGATTTAACGTTATGCCACAGCCCCTCCACAATACATTCACCATATTCACAACATTCATATAAATGCAAAAAAAAAGAAGGAAAATATTAAGAATTCCTGTGAAAGCAAGTTTCTTATGGGTGTGGACTGCCACTTAACAAAGAAGGGGGAAGAAGTTTCTATTGAAGGGGGCGGGGACGAGGGCTTGAATTTTTTCAGGACATTAGTACTCCCCTCTCTCAATATCATGAATTTCATTAAGTGATGCTGCTGTAGTACCCATCTCTACCCAGTGCTGGACCAATGTCGGTCGATCCCCGCCCCCTAATGCATTTTTTTTTTTATTCGGTGTAAGGATTTTTTTTGGTCTCTACCTTCATGAAAACGCTTGAACTAAGTTTTTTTTTTAACTTCCCCCACTTTTGTTGCAAAGTGCACAAAAGATTGTTATTCATTTTTAATTTTTTTTATATTTTATTCTGAAATAAAGCGTCTGGTTTTTATCATGCAAAGTTCATTCTGCAGGTGTTCTTCATTATCACAACGAACAAGTACCAAAGCAGGTAAGATAGTAAAGAGGGCGCCAATACATAGAATCAATCCTATATATTTGAAATTCAACGTCACAAATTACACAAAACTTTTACTAGGAAAAATGATCTAAATAAAAGTGATAGGTTTATATCGGTACAGTTAGTATACCAAGTTTGAACCCCCCCTCAACAACTCGTAAACCTATTCTGTAAAACTTCCGGTCAGCTGAATTACTCTAAATTTGAAATCCTAGCAATGCTTCTAATGTATACAACATTATATAAGCAGTAGAAGCATAGATTGAATACAAGTAATACTTTATAGGAAAGCTTAATGTAACTTTTCCCCTAGAACTCTCTAAAAATCAATTCTTCCGTCAAAATGTATCAAATAAAAGTAATAGGTATTTATGTATGTAGACCGTATACGAAGTTTAATGAAAATCGTTGAAGTTGCTTTCGAGAAAATTGCGGAAAACTGAAACAAAAATAAAAATTCAGTAAAGCGGCACTTGCGGTTGATGGATTTTATCCGAAACCATCGTGTCCGGGTATCTAGACGAAATATCAAGTTTGAATATGAAAAAGTAATAAAGAAGGAAAAGTTTATTCAATTAGATGTGCTTATTGGGACGGGCAAAAATAATTGAAGAGACGTGATTTATTTGAGAAGAAAGTAATATGCCATTTTCATACATTCGAGTTTAGATTTGCCATTACTAGAGCAATGGATGTTTATAAGGACTTTAGTCTCGTGTAAATGATCACCATTTTTCCTGTAACAGGCAAAACTACTAAAAAAAAAAAATATTTAAAAACTAATAAAACATGTCTGATAATCTCTAACAGAATGTTGTTACCAAATGAAAAAGGGAGGGTTATATTCAAAAAGGTTTATATTCAGAAAGGATTATTATTAGTTATAATAAGCAAAATTAAATCATGATTTCTAATTTACGGTTAAATTGATTTTAAAATATTCAAACCAGTCAACTCGTACTCTGGAACAACATCTGAATCCTCTCCAACAATGGTTTGCTAAGTGGAAAACGAAAGTAAATGTCTAGAAATGCCACAAATTACATTCACTCTTCGCGTGCCACCTAATCTCCAGTGTATTTAAACCATACTTCACTCCCTTGCGAGGACACTGTACGTTATATGGGAATGTACACTGACAAGCGTCTGACTTGAAAATCCACACTCAAGACTCAAATGACAAGAAATGAAAAAACGATTTTACCTACTAGCCCGACTGCTTGACATACGATCAAAACTGACATTGAACAACAAAGTATTTATATACAACGCATTACTCAAACCAATCTGGACTTACGGACTCAAACTGTGGGGATCAGCCAAACATTCCAACATCTACCATCTTCAGACACTTCAATAAAAAATTCTTCGCCGCATAACTAATGCTCCATACTAGGTCTCCATCAAAACTATCCACAATGATCTCAACATACCTTTCATTACAGACTTAATTCCAGCTCGCTATAAAAACTTTCATTCCCAACCTCTCTGAACATCCTAATCCTCTAATTCATCACCTCTCATCTTCATCCTGTCCCGACGATCCGACTCAACGTCTGAAGCGGCGCTGGCCGCGCGACTTCCTCGACGTATGAGGTCAGTAAATAGAAGTCACATGGAGAGTCACCAATGGGTGATAACTCCCACACGTATACACTTGTTAACATATTTACTAGTTGTAGGAGCATTGATTTTACAATTGTAAATTGCAAATAAATAAATGAAAAAAAAAAATCTTAATTTATGACTTTTTCTATTTTACTTTTATATTATTAATTTATTTTAGCATTTTTTTCCCAAGCCTTAAAATTCATTTAAATTAAACGTGGCAACATTGTCCGGTATTTTATCCGTCGTAGCATGTATATTAGTTATGTTCCTGACCGGTTTCGGATATTCATCCATCGTCAGAGCAAATTCACCAAGTTCGTGCAGAGAGTTCACTTCAACGAAATGTTTCTCTGTAGACTCACATTTGTTGGTTGTATGTATGTGGGAAGGTTATAAGGTTATCCTAATGTGGCAACATTGTATTTATTTTTAATCTCTAGAGAATAAAAGCCACTGATTTTAGTGAAATAATTGTTCACATTATTGAACTGTTTAACAGATTTACTTTAACATTTAATAATGGAAGAATACATGAAGAAGCAAGCAAACGAGTTGATTCAACACAAACTTTTAAAAAGTCAGATGTCTTATCAACTGAATAATGTCCTCATTTATCGCTTCAACAGTGCCATCGTTACAAAAAAAAAAAAAAATCCGCAGTAACAATTGTAGTGATTAAAATATTCATAAAAGATGGAACACTCCAACTAAAGATGGTTTGAAAAATTATGGAAAGAAAACACGTTATATACGACGAGGGTTAGGAAAAATATGAAAAACTGTTTCCTTATTATAATTTCCTTCAGTGTTGTATATATAATGTGATTTGAAATGTTGAATCTAAAAATGATTCCTTTTTCTCCTTGAAATATCCTTATTTTTCTGTATGTCATTAAAACCGCATACTGTTCTGGAGGAGGAGGAGGGGGGATTGTGTGAAAACTCTTACGCTACTTGTTCTTAATTTTATAACCAAACTGAAAAATTGTCTATAAAATTCGAAATTTTTACTAAATTTTTAGTTCCTTTAATTTCCTTCAGGCTGTTCAGTTCTTTTTACATACTAAAGTGATATGTCTTCAATTTCCGGAACACATAAAAAAATTAGGAGTAAGAGAAAATCAATCTTACAGGAAAAATATTTCATATAAAAGTGAGAGGTTTTTATATGTATTAACCTTAAATACATATAAATACTTGGTAACCTTACCAAGTTTAAGGAAAATCTTTGGAACCGTATTGAAGAGAATCGCTAAAAACTAAAGAAAAAGTCGCTTTTCTAATTCATTGATTTTCTTCAAACACATATTTTATAGAAATATATTTAAAAATGAACTATGTACTATATAAGTTAATAGAACCCTTATGATAATTTAAAACAGCCTCACTAAAGGAAATGCTAAAAATTCCCCCCCAAAAAAATCAATTTTCTCCGAATATTATTTCTGAATATAATACAATGTTCATTTTGTATTATAATATACACAATATGTCACTCATGAAAATTGTACACAAAGTTAGAAGAAAAATTGAAGCCTTTTTCAAAATGTAGCGAAAGCTGCAATTTCTAAAAAGTGAAGAGAGAAATGAGATAAAAGCGAAAAGAGAGACTCCAACTTTTTGCGAACCCAAAAAACCCTGCAAATTTCGGAGAAAACTCTTTCTTCTTTTGCGACTTTTTCTCTAATTCAAGGAATGCTGACAGAACCAACGGCATATTTCCATTTTTTTTTTACTGCCCTTCCAGTCGTCATCTTGCAGTCTTCGTCCGGTCATTTCCTCTTCAAAATCTTCTTTGCTCTGGATTCGAGGTCTAAGTGTCCTTCCTCGCTTTCTCACTTATACATTCCTATCCTACTGACATGCCTAAACCATTTCAGGTTCCCTCTCAATATTTTTTTCTTCCCTTCTCTCCTCAATTTCCACCAATTTACCCACCTCTCATTGCTTACCCCAGCCAATCTTGTCTTCTTAATACATTTTTTCATCAAGTCCTTCTCCACTACCTCAATCATCTTTAGCAGCCTCTTGGTCATTGCCCAGGTCTCTGCTGCTTATAATAGAATGGTTTCTGAGATTCAGTGGAAGCTTTTTTTATTTTTCATTCCAAAGGACCTCCTTACTATTTTTTACAACATCCTTACTGTTTTTCTTGCCTGTTCCATCCTGGATTATACATCTTTTTCCGTACCTTCTTTATTATCTAAAATGGGCGCCAGATATTTGATTACATTTACTTGGAGAAAACTTAATTTTAAAAATGTTGACCAGATCGCAAAACTTCTTCATACCGCAGTAAGAGAAATCAATAGCAACCATGGGCCTAGACTTAACCACGTTTACGTAAATTTATAAAAATGATGACAAACTTGTAAGTATAATCCTTTTTGATTTATTGCAAGGTTTAATAATCATTTCTATAGAATCCTCAGAAATGATGCAATGACTCCATTATAACTGTCAGAGGGCGCACAGTCTAGTAAACGCAAAATGATCAACATCAAGATAATAACGCACGTAATCGGCAAAACTGACCCAAGCTTGGGGGGGGGGAGTTTCAGGGCAAAAGTGACTACCAACTCCATCAACTGTACAGCAGCAACCCTTTCCAATTTCAAAACCCACGTCCTGCTCCTTTCTACCACCACATATCGGGTGGAGAGAGAGAGAGAGAGAGACAAGGGCATCATCCTAGCATACTGTTGTCAGGAGGAACCCCTCTTAGTTACCACCGCATTTAATTCGTTCAACCCATTCACTTGCTGTCTCTCTTTCTCTCTTCGTGCCTCTCACTTCAACCATTCCTTCCGCAATGCGTTTTCTAACTCATACATTCATACATACATGCACATACACACACACACACACACACAGAGAGAGAGAGAGAGAGAGAGTACACACACGCACACACACACACAGTACAAATCGACATAACTACGTATATGAGGCGTTTACCCTTCCAAAACTACTAGCACTCATATATATCTGGAAGAGAGAAAACAGGGAACAGCGGGTAGAAACAAAGTGTAAATCAAACTACAAACGGATATTAGTTGAGAACATGTTTTGGCCCCTTTCAACCAATCGTTGTGGATTAGTAAAAGCTTACTTCTCAGTTTTGGAAGGGGCATAGGTTATTTTCCCTTTACACTAGCTTTTGGTTAACTTTGTAGGCACTTCATGTTATTTCATTTCTAATACGTGCTCGTTATTGTTTACATTTCAGTAATTTATTAGTAAATTAAAGTAGTCGCGAGTTTATTACTTGAATTTATAATTATATCCTTAATATTAATTGCCATTTTCATCGTTTTGTATCGAATAGGGAAGCTAGAATTTAAAAAATTTATATAATGTTATGAAACTAAGACCATTTGTACTCAATTCTGAAGTTCATAACAGTTCTGGAATAAATTCTTTTAAATCTTAGTTTGATTGGTTTACCTAGTCCTGCCATAAATACTGATACAAAAGTTCAACCAAGGATTACAAAGCTTTTATTCTGTATATCTTTATCTAGTTAGACGTACTATTTACATACTAGTAAAGATTAAATGCTAGGCAATGCATTTTTGACTAGAAAATGAAAAGAATGAATTTTTTTCTCATTTCATTAACATGAAGTGGAGGGGGGACAAAGAAAACTGAATTACTGTAATGGCTCTTCACAAGGAAGGCAAATCAATACCTTTAATAGGTGCAGGGAGAATCCCCTTTCTTTCAGTGACCGTCTCTGTTCCGGGCATTTTCGTACTGTTAGTACAGAAAACGCATTAAAGCTATAGCAGCCCGAATTGGAAGAAATTTCTAGGAAACAAAAAATGGCATCTTACAAAGATGTGTGGCGAGACTGATAAAAGCGACCTAGGATGGGTGCTTATCGGAGAATCACAGGTCAGCTGGTTACACCTGCCCGCTCTGAAGCAAATTAGACTGGAAGATCTCAAGTTCTCTTGCATGTTGTGCATGTGGACTTCAAAAATAAATTTTGTTTACTAACAAGAAAATTTTTAGCATAGAGACAAAATTTAACCGCCAAAATGATTGGGTATTTGCAAACATTTTAGAGAAGTATGGAAAGTGATTAGGAATGTTGAAAGAAAGCATAATCCGAGTTCCGACATGGTTTGGTGAAGAGTGAGCTGTCGGGAGCCAACAGAAATTTATTTTTGTGGAAAAGATGTTAAAACTAAACGAAGAGGATATTTTAGAATTGTAAAACCTCTAAATCAAAGTCTTTTTTTACAAATACTCATTGGTGTTTCAATAAGATTCACCACCTTCATCACAAGAGTGAGTAAGACTTGAATGTCAATGAGTTATTAGAGCTGCAGAATGGTAGGACAGACCTCAATCATCTGGACTACAGTATAGTATGATAACAACTCGAGAAAATGGCTTGTCACAGAGACATTCCAGACTGAACAGCCAAAAAAGAGTCTTTAATAAGGGTAGTTCGCAATTTTCCCTGGACCTAGTAAATCGATCGATGGTTGGCGAAGGTGAGTTATGGTAGTAGACATTTTGAATATATTTTTTTTTTTTAATTGTTTATGAGGATGTTACTGTTTTGTTTCATTTTAAACTGGTGTCCCGTATTCTTAACTGTAACAATATTTACTAGGTACAATAATTATAGGAATTATTCGGAATAATTTCAATAATAAGGCAAAAGGCAGACAACATAGGGAAAGTGTTCCTAGGTGGGATCAACGACTACATTTTCATTTCCATGGGAATTCCAGAAATCATATTTCAAGTTCTACATATCATATTTTGACATTTCTTAAGCGAATGACCAGATAGTCTAAATGTTTTCCAAGCTTTTCTTATCACAAAGCGGACATCCCTAACCAATTTCTAAAGGGTATAATAAAACACGTATAAAGAATCAAAAATTAAATCTTCTCTTTATATATTTTTATTTGATCTTTTTCCTCATTTTTTTATTTTTATTTTAATGTTTAATGTGAGCCAATTTTATTATCCAGCCCTTTTCACAAGCCATTTTTAGTTTAAATTTAATCCGGAGCCCATTATATTAAAGCGAGATGCGGGTGATGTTAACAAGGAAATCTAGGGACCGTTATGTATTTCATCTCTACAACCATGATCCGTCCCCTCACCACTTATTCCCCGGTCATACACAACCAGTGTATTGTTATTTATCCTTTTAGAACCAAGAGAGAGGTCCTCTAGTAGTATAAAGCTTTTGGGGCTTTAACAATAAACTCTTTGAGGTTTTACCAAGCAATAGCCTATACTCCATCCGGAGTGTGGAAGGAGGAGAAATGTGTACGTTACGATGGAAAGAGAAGAGAACACGCCAAGTTGTGGCTCTGTGTGTAAAAGCGAACGAGCCCAAAAAGCCGCAAATAGTGCACAAACCTTCCCTCCCACCCACACCAGCGTTCTTATCATCAACCCATCCTGTTGTACAAATCTCACTCTCTGGAAAACGTTTATTAGAATTTCCATCCCACTTTTCTAGGGAGGGCTGCGTGATTTCATTTATTTACTGAATATGTAAAGAGCAGATTTAACACAGACAAGTGAGAACTTTCTCTTAATTTTAAAACATATTCAATTTCTCTTACTGTCGTAAGTGGATATATAAACTTTCGAAAATGTTTATCGGAAATACAGATTTTCAAAATCCCTGAACATAAAAACTCACAGGAAGTTCAATCTTGATATTCCACCAACTGAATCACGCTTTGGACAATTTTATTGAAACCAGTACCATTTTCTTTTAAACTTAATATTCACGTAGCACGTACCTAATTCTATCACTTTTATTCAATCATTTTGTAAACAAAAGCTTTTGTAATCAAGCTATTTGCTAGGATATAAATTTCATTATTAACTCAAATTATAATATTAATTTTAGAAGAACTTGTACCTTTAACAGAAAAATGTATTATATTATTATTCGTCTATGGAGAGGGACCAAATCCTATGCTATCCAAAGCCCCTCTGGGCCCATATAGCTACCTCAAAGAAAAATCGGTTCCAGAAATCAAGAACCGGTTCTAACCCATCTAAGATTCACCGTATCCAAACAAATCGGGCCATAACGTAAAGGGAAGTAGCTTAAGCTCTTCGTCAGATATCCTGATATCACCAAAAGGACTGAACCTAATTTCCTCATAATCCAAACAATCTGTCTTAAGATGGATGGGTGTTTCTTCGTCTGTATCACAGACTCTACAAAAGGGGTCGGACATGAGCCTCATTACCTAGAGATACCTTCATAAGCCACAATGCCCAGTAAGGGAACCAACCAGATGCCTGAGAGTGCTCCGTGAAAGACATGTGCAACATGAGCATTTTAGTCTACCGACAACCAACCCACTCAGCTCATCCATTAGGATGAAGCTATGAAACTATCCATTGATGGAAGCTTGACAGACATATGTCTAAACACACACTAAAGAGCAGGTTCGGGACCAATGAAAGGGAGAGTAGCGCCTAATTTGGCAAAACCTATCCACCTTCTCATTCCCAAAAATTCCCATATGACCTGGTACGCATATACTAGAAGTACATCTTTCAAAGAAGTAGCATAAACACTAAAGTATCAACTTGTTAGTGAAGACACATGAACTCAGAGCCTCCACTGCAGCTTGACTGATCCAGCAGATACAAAACAAACAAAAAAAAGAGAAAATAATAAAAGAAATAGCTTTTAGTTGCGGATGATAAATAAAAAGTTTTAATTATCTATTTTTTTATTATTATATTTCTTTATCTTTCTTAGAACTAGTTGTAGAATATGTGGATGGGTCTGCAATGCTGGACGACATCTGTTATTTTAATCGTCGTAGCATGCATATTCCTTTTATTTCTGACCGGGTTCGGATTTTCATCCATCGTCACAGCAAACTCACCAAGTTCGCGTAGAGAGAGAGTTCATTTCAACACAATGTTTCTGTTACACTCACAGAGTACGGAGAAATATTGAAACGGGTAAAACGGCCGGAAATACATGTTATGACTCTAAGATATGAAAAATGTATTTTGTGAATGGTCTACAAGTGTGTGTGTGTGACAGAGAGAGAGACTTATCTAAAAACGTAAGATTGCAGAAAGCTCAAATTTAATATTTCTTTTAGATAATGCCACCGCATCTGGCACGAAGATTTAGAACGAAATCTATCAGCCGAAAATGCCACTTTACTGAATGTTTTTTCCTTCAATTTTTTGCAATTTTCGAAAAAACGGTTCCATCGATTTTATTACCATTCGTATATTGTCTTATTAAAAAAATATCTATCACTTTTTTTTTTAAATATTTTCCTGGAAAATTTGATTTTTGGGGAGATGTGGGGGGAACAGTAGCGTTAAGCTTTCCTCTAAAGTACCCCTTCAGTAATTGTAACGTTTAATAATAACAATCATTTGAAGTTTAAGGATTCCAAATTTGAAGAAAATCGGTTAACCGGAAATACGACTTAACTGAGTAGGCTTTTGAGTTTTTTGGACTTATCTTGAAAACAGTTGGAACGATTTTTCTTTAAGCTTGGAATGGCTAACTACACAGATATACAAACCTATCCTTTTATTAACAATGTTAGGTTTCAACTGTTGTTTGTTCAATATCATTGGCGCTCTATTTTGTTCTAGAATGTAAATCATTCTACTGCGTGGATAGATAGATGCTCCCCCCCCCCCCACGAAAGTCTGTTTTTATTTTAGGAAAAATGGGTAGAATTTAATGTTTAAAGACATTTTGTTATTTTATATATAATTTTTTTAATAACAACAGTAAGCGAACACTGTCCGGAGCCCGGCAGTGCACTGAAAAGGCTCCGAGCGCCAATGATCGATTAAATTAAAAAAAATAATAATAAAAGAAAGTGGTGTGAGTGTTTCATACCAGATTTTAATATTTCTTTTATGTTAAATATGTCCTCACGCATTGGTCTAGTGGCTAGCGCACTCGTCTTCCTGCGAGAATTCAGGGCAAAGTCGGTGTTGACCCAGCATCGTGATAAAAAGTGGGAAGCTACAGTTAGTAGCGCCCTAGATGGCGAAGGTCGGAACTAAACAGCGTGGGAACTGTGGCGCGCTTACCACATGCCCCCCATTCAAATTGCCGTCTGGCAAGCCTTGGCCCGCCATGGGCTGTTGCGCCATAGGTGTTTTTTTTCCCCTGCCAACGTAATAACCCTACGCTAAGGAAGTTTATTCTACGTGCTCCCTTTAAGATTGCACATATTTCTAGAGCTTTAAACAATTACAATTTTAAAACAATTATTTCTTATGACACATTTGGAGTGAATTAAGTTTATTGTGAATACTATAGTTAGAATTAAATTATCTAAATTTATAAAACAGAATATGAATTGATTGTAGAGTTTTCATTATTTACGAAATGTTTTAAAGAGTAAGTTTAATGCAATAATACAATAATGTATGTAATGGTACCGCAAAGATAATGCAACCACAGTAGAGAGAAGAGAGGCCCTCTCTGGTTAACAGAGACTTTTCTCTGACTTAGGCAGGCTAGAGTGGGAGAACCTGTGTATATAAGCCAGTGGGAATCTATCTAGAGAATATCTATCAAACACAACCATACAACTGTACATCGCATCGTGTCATATCTTTACTCTCATCATTCATTCTATCATTTTCATTATAAAGTCCAGAGCAGTTAGTGTAAACTTAGCTGCATTATATTAGTGTCTTCATATCTCATTCATTTAATCAATCCTAATTTCTCTCCTCAACAACTTCATTATATTTATAATGTAAGTACAACTAAGTATTTATTAATCTTTGATCCAGAAGTTGTTTTCCGTTTTAAATGATTTTATTTTTTGACTTTTCATCTTCTACTTCCTTCATACAATTTATTATTCTCTCTTTCTTTATGCCTTTTTTTTTTATTAATAAATATACCCAAGTCCATCGCCAAAGAAATAGAGAAACAAACAAAACAGAGAACAAAAAATGAGAACATAAATAATTCATGTTTTGATATAACTATATATATATATATTTCCGGAACAGGTTAGTTTGTAAAAAGAGGATTTGTGATGGTGGTGATGTTTGTGTGTAGATCGGACGGATTGTTGGTTCTATGTTCGCTAACGTCATTACAAAAGACGATTGGATCTCTTCTTCTTTTTTTTCTTTTTGTGCTGGTTCTTTTCTTTCTTCCGCTTTTCTGTAGCCATTCTTTTATTTTTTCCCCCCCTCTTTCTTGTATCTTTCCTTTATTCTCTCCTAAATACCTACCTTAATGCCATTAAAGAAAGCATTATACCCTAAATGAGCTCTTTTCTAGGTGCACATACATACATACATACATACACACACACACACACACACACACACACAAATGAGACAAACTAAAATACTACACATCCTACTAAAACTGCTGTTTCCGTTGTTACTTTCATTTCGACTATCTAAAAAGTAGACATATAGAGATAGCAAAAGAAAAAAATAAGTTATTTAAAATATATATATATATAATTTGGTTGTTAAACATGTTGGCACAAATTATGTACCAAATTATGAAACGGAAACACCTTAGGCAACAGGGTATATTAAATTGATAAACACACAAAAAAGGGGTGTGAATAGTTGAACGTTAAACGTTAAATAATACGAAGATTATTTAATAAACAAAGTGACAAAAGACCTGTGTAAATCAAACAATATAATATATATAAGAATAATAATAACAATAATAAGTTCAGCCTCTACAGCTCACTGTCATAACTTGCTTAATTACCGGACAGGTTTGGATTCTCATCCATCGTCAGAGTAAGGCAATGAAGTCATCTCTCTACAGTAACTATCTATCCTTACTCTGGCGGTGGATGAGAATTCGAAACAACCATAAGCATACTTTGCTGGTTGAAACCCTAAATATTATATGCTTACTGGTTCTTAGTTTATCGTCAAATTAGTTTTTTAAAACGTTAAATAAATATTAAATTAAAAAACTTGAATACTTTTTATTCATTTCATATTGAACAGAATGTTTGTATTAATAATTGAAAATAGAATATTGTAAATAAGGAATTTTTTCTGAAGAGTTGAATAAAATAGGTAAAAGTTCTTAAATTATTCACTTCCTCTTCTACCTTAAATCAAACGTTTGTTATAACGTTTTTTTAAATCAATTAACAGAAAGTGTAACATAATATTGTCTAATTCAAACGCTGAATACATTTTTTCTGTAATCTTTCTGAAAGTAACCTTACTTCTGGTCAGCATACTGGATTTCCACGCGGAGGACCCGGGTTTGAATCTAGCTGTGCTACCCTTAGATTTTTTTATCATAGGAGCCTCTACAGCTCACTGTCCGTGATGGACATTGCTAAAAAAAAAAATACGTTCAGCGCCATAAAGTTGGCATCCCTGTCATTAGTTAAAATAGCAGATTATCTTGCTGTTTCAGTTGTATATATAACCTTTATCACATTAATTCCAACTACAGCTGGCCTTCTATTAATCTGCACCTAAGAACAACAAGAATTTCAGTGAAATTCTGGGAGGCGGGATCTATTATTGTAAGACTGAGAATAATTATTCGATCGTTAAAAGAGGGATTGAAAAATATACGTCGGCAAAGTGAGCTAATGATCTTTTAGATTTTACAATATGGAAGGTCGAATTTTTGACCTTCAAAAAAAAAATATTATAAATAAGATCTGGTTTGTTTATCTAATTTCAATTATTAAAATTTAATGGGGAAAAAAAAGTCTTAAAAATTATAATGTTCATAAACATTTAGTGGTGCTGGTCATAGGAAAGGAGGTAGGGGGTAATCACGTATACACCCGAGTGTAACAGCGTCGTCTTCTATGTCAAACTTCTAGCGGCTGTTTAAAGTTTAATCTAATTGACAGATTCCAACCCCCCCCATTCAATTTTTCCAGAAAAATCTTACATATAGAAGTGATGGGTATTAGAATTCCAAGTTTAAAGGAAATCGTTATTGTAATTTTGGAGAAAATTCAAAAAACTCAAAAACCTATTCTGTAAAGTCGCACTTCCGGTTAACCGATTTTCTTCAAATTTGGAATTCTACCATGATTCTTATATATATAAATATTATATATTATGTGGTACAACTATACATTTTACTAAGTGGTTCTTTAGAGGAAAGCTTAATAATACTGGTCCCCCAGAACCAACTAAAAATAACATTTTCCCAGAAAGTGGCAGGTATTTATATATGCAGCTTTGTAGTGTACGAACTTTAAAGGAAATTGCTAGAGCGGTTTTAAGAAAATCGCAAACAATTAAAAAAATCATTTTTAATAAATTCGCATTCCCAACCGGAAATCTTCCATTAATCACTGGACTGTGCCCGAAAACTTCGTGTCAGAGGTTTTCAGTATTTAAACGGAGTTTAACGAAGTTTGAGCTTCCTACGATTTTTCATTTTTGTGATATTTTCCGGGTCCCTTCAACTCCCTTTTTACTTAATTCTTTAACTTCTCTGTCACAGAATTACTAGTGACGGGCCACTGCAGGCTCAAGATCACAAAATGGTAATATATGAATCCCACTTTGCTCCAGCTTGTTCGTCCTCTTATTGCCCTCTCTAAAACCGCATGTCCCCGGCTATTCACAAGGAGCTCTATTCTGCCCCCACCTCTGAGGAAGACCATGACCGGAGTTTACAGCTTCAGCATGGCTTATTCAAAGCTTGACTATCAGGGAATTTCTTCACCAGTTTAACTTTACCCTGCCACTGATTCACCATGCAGCTTTTTTACAGTTACCCCCACCAACGTATATGTCAATGTTCAGCATTAAACTGAACTTATTTTACAAGAAAAATGAGCGATGAAGTTTTGAATAAATTTTTGCAAAACTGAAGTTGGTATTATATAATAATAATAGCCATTTATTGTTTTAATTCACAAATTGTACATTTCTTTTTTTTTATACACAATTATAATAAATAAACAAATCGGCTTTATGCCGTGGCACCTTTAAAGGTAAGAGTGCCGTTAATATTCTACTTAATTAAATGTGTCATATAGACAATAAAGTAAAAAAATAGAAATTATTAAGTTAAGTCCCTTTTTGCAAAATTAAATAATTTTTTCTTCTCTGTTATTACATATATTTTTAAGTTTTGTTTTAATTAAACTATTTTTAACTCTTATTTATCACAAATCGTATTTAGAATTAAATTTCATGTATACATTAAATTTCTTATGTTTTTTTTTTTTATATATATAACTTCTGCTTATTTCACTTATTATTTCTTTAGACTCATTTATTTTATTATCAAGTTATCACCCATTTACTTTACACTCATTTATTTTAATATCTTGAATTAGTCCTGATATAGCCACACTTTGGAATACACGGTTTTCAATCTTTTCCATTCTCTTCTATCTCCAGCTACTCTCATCCACGTAACTCCCTTCTTCTAATAATTGTTCAAGTTTAATATTTTCTTTTAGTGTCTTCAATTATATGTATAAATAGTAATTTCGTTACTTTTCTTTTTTCATTGAACTTAAATTCTCTGGGTTTCTTGTCCAGTTGTTTACCATCGTCTAATTGCTATGCTTCTATTTTTGTGTGATCAAGTTTATCCCCCGCATTATTCTGTTTCAATGTGGGTGTTTTTTCTTTCTCCTTCAAACATTTTTCCTCCTCTTCCCAGTAATACCGTTTATTGTCAACAAATAGGGTTTCATTTCTTATAAATTTATTTTTATTATTATCATCTTTTTGGAGCATTTCCTGTCTGCAGCGGAAGAGCATTCTTCGTTTGCGTCTTATAGTAAATGTATAGTCTTTATTAATGTAGACTTGGGTCCCCTTCATTTTTTTGCTATTTTCCAAAATTTTCCCGACTATTTGATTATTACAATATGTAACCCTGTGTAGATAAGTTTTTTTTATTTGAGATTTTTATTTTTATTATTATTTCTATTTCATCAGGTAGTATTTCAACGGCCAAATTATCATGACAGAATTGGGATATAAGCTTGCTTCCCGTCTCATTTGAATCGTTTAATCCTATAAATAACAAGTAATTTTTTTCCGTGAATGTGTTCCAAATATTCAAGCTAAATTTTTGTTTTTCTCTTGCAGTTTATCAACACTTGGCTTCGGGGATTTATTTTCTTCTAGTAATCTTACAATATAGGATTTTAAATTATTTACGTCGTCTCTACCTGACGTAAATTTTGAGTCAAGCTTTGAGTCTAGTAAATCACAGACTTGTTGTAATAAATTTTTTGTCGACATATTTTTTGTTTGTTTGTTTGTTTTATTCTTTTTGGTTTGTACATACCTCAAAATGCAATCCAATTGTAAATTTTAATTTAAACTGTTCGGTAAAATTTGTTAAAATTTTTCACTGTTTTCAAAGACACTATCAACTTAGTCTATACAAATTTTCAGCACTTTATCACACTTTTAACCATCCGAATATTTCAATTTTCTCCTAACACGGTGTGCACTATTCTACAGTCTAACTAGCACTCAAAGCTGGTATATAATAAAATGTAAAAATAAAGAAAACTGATCAGTATTGAAGTTAAGGTTTAATCTGATCAGAATAGTTGGTAAAGTTTAAAACAAAAGTGGATAAAGTGAAAAAAATAAAGAAAAGAGATTGGATAAAATAATCTGACTAATGCAATAGTGTATCTGTTTGTCTGTCTATCAATATTTTTATATTTTGCAAATAAAGTTATTTTCTTTTTATTTTCCTTCCCAAACTATGTTGTACAAAGTTGGCCATTGTTTTCTAATATTGAACAAAATTTTCAATATTTTTTTTTTCACACGATTCAATATAAACATACAGCCATTATATAAACATATTTTCCACAATCACATTTATATTGTTTGTTCATATGTTTATCGGATTTACCGCTCTGTTTATTTTGATATGTTTGACGTTTTAACATTGATCAAATCGTGTTGATTTGAAATATATGCGATAAATGTGACAATGTTTTTTTTTATTGAATTTAAAGATTAATTATACGGTTTTTGGCTTAAATATTTTCTCCTTTTCCCAGTTTAATAATATGATGTTTTATCTGTTTCTAGTATTGAACCTCAAACAAAATATGCATTCACAGTAATAACTCATTTTCATAAAATTTGCCACAATCGCTGATAGTTCCTCTTCTTACAGCAGCAAGAGAAAGCAATAAGAATGTTCACAATGTGCAAACCTAAAAAACAAGATGACGTCACGAAGAAAGCATCTTATTATTAAGGGGTTGTTGCCATACTAAGTTAATGCAATAGCAACTTTAATATGAGTAGTTGTGGCTTACCACAATGGCGTCTTCTACTTAGTACACAGCATCATATCTCTCTCACGCACACAAACAGTTTCTCACTCACTCTCGGCGGTGCACACAGTTAGTAATGGAGGTGTAACACGTTCCATCAGCGTTCCTTCCACAGGGATAAGAAGAGTACATGCAAGACTCTGTAGAGTACAGACAACAACCATGGCGTCATCATATCATACTGATCTTATAATACATTCATAGCATTTCTAGTTTACTTCCTTGCATCCGTCCGCCGGCCGCCTTCTATGTTCACCCCCACCAACTACCAACCACAAGCTAGTAAGTGCAAAACCTTTACAAAGTTCAATTTCACATATCATATTAATCTAACAAACAACAACTGCCAAGTGATCCATCCCGCCTACTCGCCAGAATCTCTAGCATTCCAAACATCTTCGGCCATAGTCTCACTAGAGGAAAAAACTGGTGTGAAACACTCACACGACTTTCTCTGATTGCAGTCTAGTAAGTTATAATTGACCAACTTTCTTCAAACTTATAATTCTTTGATACATTTACTACATGTTTACTTGTCTTCTATTTGATATCTAGATCTATGGAAAAATCTAAATTTAATCAAATGACTTTGTTGAAGAAAGCACAATCTTTCCTTCCCCCCTCCAAACTTCTTTAAATGACCTTGCCCCGAAAAAGTTTCAAATCAAAAGTTATAGGTCTCTGTGTTTCACAGCAATTATAATAAATTTAATGAAATCAATCAGTGTTTTTTATGGTGAAAATCGCAGAAAACTGAAAAAAAAAAAACCTGATTTGTAAAAACGCACTACCGGTTAACCGATTTTTCCAACTCGGAATTTTGGCTACATATTTTATTTTAATTTATATTATTTAGATGATAGAATTTTATAATAAACTAATTTAGAACTTTACAGGCACATTTTCAAGAAAATCCCCCCCTCTCCCAAAACTGAAAAAGCTATTCAATAAAGTGGTTGAGAAATTGTGACAGATGAAGTACCTCTGTTGGATCCCATGGTTATACCCACACGGAATGGCAAGTATGAAATTTCTCTGTTTTTTTTTTTTTCTCGTTTTTGAGCTATGCTGTTCACATATATACGAGGTATGTCCAGAAAGTAAGTGTACTGAGGCTCCCACGGCCGGAGGGATTTTGTTTTCGACATGTTGAGTCTGATGCCTCCCCTCAGCAACGAGACCAGTTCGAGGTCAGTACGTTGAGAACTGTCGACGCGACAATACGTTTCGTGAAAAATGTCGATCCAATCTCCCGCCAAGTGTGAAATATTCAAGGTCGGGCAAGAGTTTTTGAGACGCTACAAACTCCATGGAGATGAATTTCTCCGCTCCATCATTACTGGAGATGAAACTTGGGTTGCACACTACACACCTGAAACCAAAAGGCAGTCTCAACAGTGGCGTCACACCTCTTCACCCTCCACCAAAAAGTTCAAAACCACAATTTCAGCCAAGAAAATCATGGCATCCGTGTTTTGGGACTGCCAAGGCATAATTTTAATTGAATATATGCCTCAAGGGGAGACCATCAACTCTGCAAGATACTGTGAGACCCTAAAAAAATTGCGGAGGGCGATTCAGAACAAAAGGAGAGGCATGCTGACAAAGGGAGTCTGCCTGCTGCACGACAATGCCAGACCACACACTGCTTGCCTCGTTTAAATGGGATGTCCTGAACCATCCCGCGCATTCCCCTGACCTAGCACCTTCAGATTACTATCTCTTTACCTCCCTGAAGCTGCACATGGGTGGAAAAAGGTTTTCAACCGACGAGGAGGTGAAGGGAAGGTGGAGAAGTGGACGAAGGGGTTGGCGGAAAACTACTTCGAGGAAGGCATAAAAAAATTAATACCCCGGTTCACCACCTGCATTGAGAGAAGTGGTGACTATGTCGAAAAATAGCTTACATACGTATGTACTAATGTAACCAGGTAATTTTTTTGTTTAAACCTCGTACATACGGACTTTAAAATGCGTATTTCCCGAAAATTCGATATAGAAGCTTTTAAAAAGATTGCAATACTTTCTCTTACAGAAGTAAGAGAAAGTAAAAATATTAATCTGCTTTCTTCATTAAAAGCCATAAAGTCATTGTTGTTGTTTTTTTTGTTTATTATACACTCTGTTTCATTCAACATGTTTTCATTCACTAAAAAAATTGAAATACCTTTGGAAGCTTAAACCTGATAATCCGTTTATGACGCGAACATTTTAATCAACATTCCGTCTACTAAAAAAATACTGAGTGTTTGGTATTTTTAGTAGAACTTCGATCAGCAACTATATATGTGTGTGTGTGTATTATGCCGGTCTTTGTGAACACGTATATAAAGGCTACTTAATGAAATTGCTCTTTCTGTACAATGAACGGTTCCAGTATGTATATAACATTAGAGAAAGACAACTATGAGACTTGGAGAAAAAGGAAGTCGAGATCCATATTATGAACTTATTTTAACTTCACCATTGCTTGAAACAGATTAGCATACAAATTCCAAAGTTCGATTATAAATCTCTTTAAATAAAACAGTAAATTAAATAACACACAATAATAAATAAAAATTAAACAAAATAAAAAAAGTAAATAAATAAAATACAATTGAAAAAGGGATGGAGGGGGAAAGCAACTGATAAAGATTCACCAAAACCAATTGCTGTTAAAAATCCACCAATTCTCCATGTAGGCTTTAAAATGTATAGCAGCGGCTGTTAAACTGGTGATATTTAAACTATGAAGAACCCTTGACAGAAGTACTACGCTCTGGCGTGCGGCAGAGGGCGGGGCAACGATAGCATTTTGAACAGAATTGACACAAATGTGTCATTTGAAGACTCTCTCAGCAAAAAAAAAAAGGGGACACTGTATTGTGTGGTGGGGGATATTTCACTTTTCCCTACTAGTGTTATCATTCTATTCAAGGTTTCATCATTATTTTCCCCTCTTAATTTTAAAATGTTCTTCTTTTTTTCATTTCTCTTCTTTTTTTTGTTCCTTTCCAAGAAATTAATCTTTTTAATTGTTACTGTTCCCATCCGAATGACACAGCACAAAGAAAGAAAAAAGTCTGCTGTCATATCTGTATCCTTTCTTTTGATTATTTTTCTTTCATTAATCTTACTTCCGTAATATTTTGTAACAATCATTTAAGCATTTTCTTGTATTTCATTGCGAACTTTCCTGGTTTTGATTCCCCCGGATGTGCGCTAAAGGTCTCAAATCGGGTAAATGGGTAGCAAGATTGGTAAACTCTAAAGCCACATTTCCTAACTGAACTCTTGATCTAAATGTCAAATCCACAGCAATGTATACATTATCTTTCTAATCGTAGATTTCTCAACAAAAATCATCAACAGGCAGTCTTTTGGGGGACACCGAAGACTATTGTGTCAAAGGGATGGCATATTATTAATAATGAGGTCCCAAAGACTTGGGACCGAAGCCAATAAGCTCTTATCCTCCAAAGGGGAAAAAATCCACTCCTAAGAAGACTACCCCAGCAGTCTACCGATCTAACTACAATATCCTGAAATATTCAAACTCCAATACATCTCCTTGAGAGTGTTGCCCTCCCAAATACGCGAAATCCAGAATTGGAGAAACGTGAACACTGAACTAGATAATGGTACACCGTTTCCCTAACTCCCTCAACAAAATTCTGGCACAGAGGGCTAGGCGCCCTTCCTATTTTGTGCAAATGATTGGCTACTCAGTCAGTAAACCTACCACCTACCAGAACCTTCAATTGTATCCTACTCAACAAGAGAGATACTTCACTTCTCCCTGTGTTATACCTTTATCCTGGTTGGCAGCCCTCCATGACCCTACAGTGCTTCTCCATATCCCTTTTCCTTCATAAGCTTCACTTCTGTGTCACAAAATTGTTTAGTGAGGGCTAAATCTGGCTTGGGACTTTTCAGATATTACATTTGAAAGGTTCATGAAAGAACCTGAAAGACAACCCTATTTATGTCGCTTTTCACTTTTTCTTCAATCAAACTCTGCTTTCCATGCATTCGATCTGAGCAGGATTCTTAAGTGCCCTTCCTCTTTGATAGATGCACAATCTTTGCTCCATGATCTTCCAATCATTTGGGGGTGTTTATCAAATAAATAATCCAAAAATCATTCCAATCCAAGACTTTTCCAGTAGTTTGTTGCCACTTCCATTTAATGGGACTCCTTTTAACCATTGCCGATTTAGAATTTTTTTTTCCCTAATCTCACATCAATAATCAAGCTGAAATTGGGTTTTCCCTAATCTCACTTCAATAATGAAGCTGAAATTGGGTTCATTTTAGACTGAGTCCATATAGAGTCAGTATAAAATATGGGTGCCCTACCAATCACCAATAGACTCCGATTGAAACTCCATTATACTGTAGCCTCTTAGGGTTTTATGTGAGATTCTGAAATAGGCGACATCACTGCCTCAGTTTTTTGTCGGAACGACCATAGACTTGATTAACAAAAAAAGTACTTATTAATTTTATACGGAAAGGTTGTTTGAAGAACTCACAGGAAAAGGAACTGAATGAAACTAAACATCTCGAGAGGGAACAAGAAAGACAGTCAGGCAAGCAAAACTGAGAATCATCAGTAAAATTTTATCGATGAATAGGATCTTCGAAATGAAGAGAAGTGAATGGCCTGATATAAAACGATGTTTTGTATATATGTGCAATAGGCTTCTTCAGCGCAATTGTTGTTATGAGTTCTACAGACCATTAACAACAATCAACTGATTGGTTAGGTAGAATAAAAGAGGAGCGAGGGACCAACTTTACCCTTGTTTCTGTAATAGTTAATGAGCGAGTTTGAAAGAGCTAATGGTATTACGGGGAAAATGTCGGTTTGTATTAAATCATTGACATTTCAACCCAAATACATTTTTATAACCTGTATAATTTGTAATGCTTTCATTATTTTGAGGCATATCTATCCATATTGATCTTTCTTGCCAAAACAGATATTATTTGCAATTTCCTCGTATATCACAATACACCCGAAATGTACTGTTTATCTCCTTTCTAATTTAAATTAAACCACCTAACCTGCACTTTTTTCTGATTCATTTTTCATTTCCTGTTTTCCTATATTATCAGCTCACTTACCTGAAACAAGCAAAAAAAAAATCTAGTGAGTAACACTCATACGACATTCACTTATTGTAATTAACATGATTATAAAATTAACAGTTATTTTTTTAGACTTGAAATTTTAATCACTTGCCTCTACAATCTAACCTGAGGTGGTGGGAGTACCTGTATGACCTGGACCTATGACAGGTAGTATTTGAAGTGTTTACAGTGTAATCCAGCAGACAACGTTAATAACATTGAACAACACCCCATTAAAAAAAAACTATTTCAAATCAAAATTATAGGATCTACGTGTATAGTTAATATATGTACTCGTAGTTTTAAAGAAAATGATCGAAAAAAATTACGAAAACTGAAAAAAAAAAAATTCATTAAATCGCCCTTGTGATTGTAAATCTTCGTGTCAGATGCGGAGTGGATGCCTTAACGAAATACCAAAATTGAGCGTTTTGCGATTTTTCGTTTTTGAGATATTTTGTTCATACACTCGCACAAACATACAATCATTCGGTAAAAACATTGTTGTCACTCAGGGAACCTCAGCACATGTACTTCCGGTAGAAACTCAATCTCAAAAATTTAACTCGATCGCAATAGTTCTTGCATCAATAAGATTAAGTTATAATATAGAACAATATCTATATAAAAATATCATTGCTTATATCGTACAACTACTGACGGTGACATGGACCCACACGTATTTTGTGTTCTATATTAATAGGATCCTAGCAGAAAGAGAGAGGTACAAATTGAGAGTCTCACTGGCATCTTAGGCCAGACTAGAGTGGGAGACTTTGTTTAAATACAGCTGCATTAGCCATAAAGAGGAGAGTCTTTTAACAGTTCATACAGCAGTCACAACGCGTCAACAATCTTTCTCTTTACTCCGTCTAAATCTCTCACTAACATTTTATATATTCGTGTAAAGTCAAGGTAGTTTGTATTATTTTTCTTATTATACAGTGTTCAGCATCATTTCAGTTTATTATCTCATAAACCCAATTTCTCTCCTTCTCATACCCACTATAATAATTAGTAAAGGCAGCTCGCTAGCTGAGTGGTTAGAGACTGAACGGACCTCAAAGCTGAGGTGTATTATGGTATTGGGTTCGGATCCCGGTCTTGAGCTTGGATTTCATTGAATTTTTATATGGGTAATATTTGCTATCCGCTTCCGCCTAGGCCACCTTACCGATAGTTGGGCGTAGAGATGCCTGTAAAGATTAGGCCTTTTTTTTTATTATTATTATTATTTGTCTATGGGGAGGGAAACCCTAGGCTATCTAAAGCCTCACTCGGCCTGAACCTAATTTCCTCACAACCCAGGCAATCAGTCATAAGATGGATGGGTGTTTCCTCCTCTGTCTCACAGACTCTACAAAATGGATCCGGCATAAGCCCCATTATGTAGAGATGTCTCCTTAAACCACAATATCCACTAAGAGATCCAATCAGATGCCTGAGAGCGCTCCGTGAAAAACACAGCAACGTCTCACTAATGGCCTTTTCCGGACCCCCGATGAGCATTTTGGACTGCCGAAAACCTACTGAGCTCATCCATAAGGATGAATGCTGTGAAGCTGTCCATGTCTGGAAGTCTGACAGAGACGCCAAACAACAGGCTCCGGACCAATGAAAGGAAGAGAGGCGCCTAATTTGCCAAACCTATCCACCTCCTCATTCCCAAAAATTCCCATGTGACCTGGACTAGAAGCACATCCTTCAGAGAAGAAAGCTCTTCCAGTCTTTTTATGCCTTTTACACATAATATTATAATACATAAAGTGGTGTTTTTATTTGTTATTAATTTTTCTTCCGATCAATGGTAATTTGGTATTAGGGCATAGCTTTTATATAAAAAAAAAATACCACTTTTTGGTCGGAAGTGGCCCTATTAGAGACGACAGTAAAACTGTCACTTATTCAGCCGCCGCCTCCCCCCCGTCTTCACAACATACTTTACATAACATCGTAACAACTTTGTTCAGTAACAAGTAAAGAAATATTTTCTCTCACTTTTAGGAAAAATCTTTCTTTTTCTTTTTTCTCCATTCGTTCTATTTTTCTTTCTTTGTCCACCATTTTCTACAATTTTGTCAGTATGTATTTTTGTTATTTTTATTTTTATTTAAGTTTATTTCCTTGGTTGAAGATTTATGTATGTCTTGCACGATATAGTAAAGTCGGACCACCTAAGGTACTACAATATGTTTCACAATAACAGAGTTGTGTTACATTTTATATTGTTTCATACCATTCTCACTTTCTTATTGTAACATAATATTGTCCCTGCATTCTACCATGATCTTTGCAATAAATTTATTATTCAGGTAAATTTCAAACATAACTTTTCAACACTAAATTTGTAATGAATATATTAAAGGAGTGCAAATATTTTATACTAACATCGAAATATAGTATTTACACTAAGATAATTTTTTTAGACATTGAGAAGTGTCTATCTGCTGGTCCAGTATCACTTAAACATTGTCTTTCATGGATTTCCAAATGAAAAACGGAAAGAATTTAGGGAAAAAAAATGTAGTATGGAAACTTACAGTGAACCGTACATTATATTGAAAGGCAGCCCTAACTATTCAACTTCCTAGAACTCCAAAAATCAATTATTCTTTACAAATATTTTTAATTAAAGTTTATAGGTTTTTTTATATGAACGGTAATTATTTAGGATCTGTGTATGGAATTCGAGAAAATCGCGAAATTTATATTTTTTCATGATAAATGTTTATTTAACGAGAAAAATCCGACGAATTATACGCTGAGATATTCAATTTTGAATGTAGAGAAATTACCTACTTGGCCACCTCACACAACTTTCTCTTACTCCTGTTAATAAACTTCAAATTTTACGTATTTATCAAAATTTAGAGATGGAGAGGGGACAAATATCAACCTACCAACTCAGGCAGTAGAGAAGTGATTATATTGTTGAACAGAAGTGTGCGCCAATAAGATTAAACCGATCCCGCGCAAATAACATTTGAAATTTAATGCCACAAATTTCGCAGATCTATCTAAAAATCAATGGGGGGGGGGAATGTTTCAAATAATGTTTGTATGTGTGCAGTTATTTCAAAGTTAGAAGGAATTCGTTATCCTTTAGTGGAGTAAATGGAGATGATACTTTAAAAGAAAGCTTAATGTTACTTTTCCCCCAGACACCCCTCAAATATCAATTTTCCCAGGAAAATGTTTCAAATAAACATGATAAGCATTTATGTGTGTAGATTATTTGAAGTTTAAAGAAGATCGTGAAAAACTATTCAGTAAAGACGCACTTCCCGTTGCTGGATTTTGCTCGAAACCACGTGTTAGATTTGGGTGGTAAATTCCTAAACGGAATACCAAGTTTGGACTTTATATGCGATTTTTCGTTTTTTTAGATCTTTCATTCACACCTACACAACGCACGATGATTCGCTGAAAAAAACATCTGTTTCATACTCGTGGAATAAAACTCAAATTTCGAAAATCTGACGTCCTCTTGCAGCAGTAAGAGAGAGTCAATAATATGATCATTGCTAGAAAAAAATACTTTAATTATGCCAACGTTTCAATTTTTTTTTTTTTTTATTTACAATTTTATTAATGCATTGTTGTTCTTCATTGTATTTTAATCTGAAGCCTTGATAATGACAAAGAATTATGTTGGCATAATTGAACGTTTGTTTTTCTTGTCCGATCCTTATTAATGTTATTCCAAAACATAATAACCCCACGGTCAACTATATATGTTTCTATTTAAATATCGTAATAAATACCAAACAATGATAATACGAGGCATGTCCAGTAAGTAAGTGTACTCAATTTTTGTAGGTTACAAAAATTTTTATTTGAACAAAAAAATTACCTGGTTACATTAGTACATATTTAGGAGGTTTTGGATAGCATAGGGTTTGCCCTCCCCTTCTGTGAATAATAATAATAGTACATATGTAGCTATTTTTCGACAGTCACCATTCCTCTCAATGCAGGTGGTGAACCGGGGTATTAATTTTTTGATGCCTTCCTCGAAGTAGTTTCCCGCGAACCCCTTCGTCCACTTCGCCACCTCCCCTTCACCTCCTCGTTGGTTGAAAACCTTTTTCCACCCATGTGCAGCTTCAGGGAGTAAAGAGATAGTAATCTGAAGGTGCTAGGTCAGGGGAATGCGCGGGATGGTTCAGGACATCCCATTTCGAGGCAAGCAGTTCCTTCGTGGCGTTGGCCTTGTGTGGTCTGGCATTGTCGTTCTCTTTTTGTGTTCTCCTTTTGTTCTGAATCGCCCTCCGCAATTTTTTTAGGGTCTCACAGTATCTTGCAGAGTTGATGTCTCCCCTTGAGGCATGTTATTTTATTAATCGGGCGCCTAATAGCGTGGAACCCCTATGTGGCTTTTATCCCCCCATACCCCCCCATGCCCTTGAGGCATATATTCAATTAAAATTATGCCTTGACAGTCCCAAAACACGTATACCATGATTTTCTTGGCTGAAATTGTGGTTTTGAACTTTTTGGCGGAGGGTGAAGAGGTGTGACGCCACTGTTGAGACTGCCTTTTGGTTTCAGGTGTGTAGTGTGCAACCCAAGTTTCATCTCCAGTAATGATGGAGCGGAGAAATTCATCTCCATGGAGTTTGTAGCGTCTCAAAAACTGTTGCCCGGCCTCCACTCGATTCACTTGGCGGGAGATTGGATCGACATTTTTCACGAAACGTATTGTCGCGTCGACAGTTCTCAACGTACTGACCTCGAACCGGTCTCGTTGCGGAGGGAAAGAATCAGGCTACACGACAGTGTACAAAATCCCTCCGGCCGTGAGAGCCTCAATACACTTACTTACTGGACATGCCTCGTATATGCGCAGTGGCACTTAAACGCCATTCAGAATTGTACCGCTGATCTTGGAAATGTAACGGATTAATATCAACTCTGGAGGCCGATTTGGTTAATAATGGTTATAAGAAGAAATATTTAGCTCATTTAACGATGAAAAATTAGAACAATTAAGTCTTTGTTTTTATTTATAGTCCATATTATTTATCCAGGCAATAAATTATATAGGTAAATCTGTTTGATTTTAAAAAATTATTTAGATCATGAATTTAATACCATTTTCAATAAATTATTAACCATAAATACTTGCATACCATCGCCGTTAATAGAGAAAAATATTCTGGATGAAAATAATGGAATGACCATAATTTATAATAATAAAAATAGGAGTGGAGCAAAAAAAAAAAAAAATTAAGGAGTGAAATACCAATACGTTTTCTCTGGATGGGCGTTTGGGAAAATGGCTAAGATGGTGAGAAAATTGTCTCTGGTTTTGCCTTCTTCTTCAATTTGTTCCAAAGTTAGATTGGTGGTGGTGGGGGTCACTAAACGATTGGGAATATTAAGGAGGTCTCCGGTGGATATCCTAACCGTCTCTGTCTTTCCATTCTAAAGTGATGCTAAAGGATATTTCGATTAGGTCTCTTGTGAACTGTGGGCCCACTTTTATAGGCCAGTTTGCCCATGATTCTTTACATACTAATAACTTGTATTAAATTAAACTTTATTCAAACATTAATTGAATCCGAATTAATTAATTAATTGACCTAAACCGTTTTTAATCTCAGACATAATTCTATCAACTAAAACTAATTTATTTAACTGTTAATGAATATTTAAATAATTGCTTATTTACCTTGTTGCTTTTTGCAAGCAATGTTGGATAAAACTTATATCGGAAATGATCGTAACAACTGCCAATTTCTTGGATTATCAGCCGGAAGTCTTCAAAACTAAAGATTTTGCCTAATGTTTAAACTAATTTGAAGAACTAAACTGTGATTGATGTAAATATACTTGATTAACAAGACAGAAAGTTCAGACCATAGCAAAACCCGAATTTCGCCGTTTCGGCTTAGACAATAGTCGTAAAATTTTAATCTGATTAAAATCATCGTATTGTTATAGAATAGTTGCTTTCATTTTACTTCCTGTTATCTGGAAAGACAATAAAATAAACAATCTTGTATATTAAGTGTAGATAATACTAAAATGGACCCAATTATTTCGATAGTGTCAAATTTCCGTAAATGACTGTTCACCGGAAATATATGTTTCATCAGAAAGGAAAACTTCCGTTTTAACTTAAGCGAACAGACGGGATGGCTTTTACAATCAAGTTGGAAAACTCTGTTTCCATAGTGACGAAAACACTTCTAAGAATTAAAACAATAGAAATAACAATATAAAAGTGTGTATACTTTCTGAATAAACTATCCTGGGTAGTAAAATCTGCCAACAACGACTTTTAAACTAGCCATTTTCTTCTACAGTTTCTTCACTGAGTTAATAAGAACAAGGTTTTTAGAGAGAGTGTTGGTGGAAGGAAAGTGAGACTTCTTCAGTTGTTGTTGACTTTAGTAGTTTGGTGTAGTGGTAGTTGGTGGAAGAAGTAGAAAAACCGGGTGTTCTGTCTTGGATGTATTTTTCCAACCTTTAGTAACAAAACGAGCAAGCAGCGCCGCTTACAAAAGTTTTTCCAACAACAAAACTAATAAAAGTGCAGTTACCAACTTCATTAGTGCGCTCCATACTGTTCACCAGCAACAGGAAACAAGTCTGCATGTCCTGCGGGAACATGTTCTTCAACACACACTCTTATACACAAGCGTTAGGTTCTTTTTGTTTTTTTTTTTTTTAGCTGTCCACAATTTCTAAAACTTCTGAAGCTATAAAAATAATAGCGACACTACCTCTGGATATTAACACAAATTTTCATTCTTAATCCTCAGTTTCGTTATCCCAGATTGTGAAGAGAGGTAGAAAGAGGCGCTCGATAGCCTGCAAGAAAGTCTGACAAGAGGCCTTGCTATTGATGGGATTAGCCTTGCTGGTGAAGTTTTGGCAAATCTATGTATATGCAGAAGATATATGTACCACTAGTAACCCGAACTGTGGAAACCCTAAAAAATGTTTTCCTTCAAACAGAAAGAAAAAGGAAAGAAATGGGGCTAAAAAAATGAAAATAAAACCAAAATTTGAAGATATCAGCATCAGAGAGTGTAGACAGATCTTACAAAACGTAAAAATTAGTAATTATATGCTAAAGCTTTATCTATCTAGATAGCTAATATAAATCATGAGGACAAAATAAGCGAAGAAATTCAAAATAAGATTATGGCTGCCTATCGCCCAATTTATGTAAATAAGAAACTGTTCTCCGTCGGGAAAGAATGATGAGGGATGAGATAAGAGCTTTCAAGTGCATTGTGATCAGAAGGAGAATAAGTCTAGAAGAGGAAGGCCGAGGGCCAGATGGTGCGATGAGGTGAACGTTTTAAGAGTAATTGATATAAACTAGGAATGTCGAGGATAGAGTAAGATGGAGAGATGGAGTCTAAAGGCCACACTGGCCTGAAGCGCCCGGGGGTAAGTAAATAAGTAAATCTTGCTGGTGGTAAATAAGCTTTACTTATTTATAATCAAAATATCATTTCACTCATAATTTCCATGATATTTACAAAACTTCTTAGTAAACCTTTCTTTTAAATCGATAGGCACTAATATCGATAGCTCTACAAACTGAGGAGCTTGTCTCATCTAATTAAAGATTTATCAGTTCAAATTAATTCTTTTTTAGAGAATGTTTTTATTTTTATTTTGAACAAATTAAACATTTATGCAAAGAATTTAAGTACAAAAATGTTCAATTTGTTTTAACTTTAAATAAGTTAAAAAAAAGTTCTTGTTTTTTGAAAATTTATGAAATTATCCCAACTCATTAGATATCAAGAGCCATGACCTGATTGATATCTGATATCATCAAAGATTTTGAGTAGGTGAATTATTGCAGTTATAATGATTGTATTATATTCGGGCTATTATTATTCTTAAAAAAAAGAGTAAATTATGGTCTTGTCAACTAACCTACTTATGTACTTTCAAAAACAAACATAATTTTGTAGATCAACAAAACAAAAATTATATGTGACGATTGAAGAAAGTAACATTATTCAACACTAAGTAGCCCGAACTCTAGCGGCAATAAGCGAAAACGAGATCAAAATAACGCTTTTAAATTCATATTTTAATTTCTTATTTTTTATACTTTATATATTTTTATTTAATAATAATATTAATATAAAAAGAAAAGAAAAATATTTATATATTTTCTGTTAAAATGAATTCTTTTTTTAATTTCATTATTTTGCATTGCAATAAGAACCAAGTGTATTATGTTTTTTCATCTATATTGTAAAGTAGGTTAAAGTTTATTTAAATATCTATAATTGTTTGTATTATGTACGCACATACCAACTCATTTTGACATGATGTAATTTAGTGCAAAAAAGATGAAAATAAATGCCAGGTACAGCGGATTTGAGGTTATTTCAATGGAACATAGAGATAGGGAGATTTGACTTCAATTAAATTACATCTTCAACATTTGCATCATTATATATTTTTTTATATTCATATAAACTACGAACCAATTTAATATGGTTGCGGAAAAAATTCAATGTTCAATACATGAGCGAAGTTTTTTTTTACAACTTCGAACTACAGTGTCTCGCTTGTCAAATAAATAGTTTTTTTTTTTGAAAAATAATTAAGCTGATTGAAAAAAAAAATTACAATATTCCCCTCACAATCTTGCTGCTGTGCCATAAATGCTCACCCTGAGGCGTCTTTTCACCGTTTTTAACTCTACAAACGATATTTACGTAGCGCTAGTGTACTTCAATGATTATCGCAAGGTATCCGTGTTTCCTGCAGTATAACCGCTCTAAGCATAACTTCACTTTACGAACATTGATGTAGTGAATAAATATTTAGAAAGCACTTGAATTAAGACAATGAAAAAGCGTTTTTTTTTTTTTTGTCACAGTAATAACCATAAAAATGCGAATAATTGAGAATCGATTTCAACTGATCTGGAGATGAGCGCTGCTCTTTTTAACAACGACGTAAATTTAATAATGAACCATTTTATCTAATATACTGGCGTTAAATGAATCAACAGATATTGAATTATTTATTATAGATTGATCAGTGGTAATAAACGAAGATATAAAGCAATCAATTGAAGTAATAAAAGAAACATATAAAACTTCATTAAAAATTTAATAAGTCATTATTCTTATTAAACTTCGATTAGATAGAACACGATTAGTAGTGCCTAGACAGGTGGCATTAAACAATTCTAAAAAGTAATCCAGATTATCGGTGTAAATTGAAGGATTATTTTAGTGACTTGGCAAAAATGGGAGTCTTCAGATTGGAGTGATATCTTTAAACCCTATTAATAAGTGATCTGTGCTGCTTTGCTTCTTAACCCCTTCTAATGCGTACTAAGTTGTTTATAATGTAAAACTAGCAATGATCCTATCCAAGAACTAAGAGAAACAGTCAGAGAATGGAGAGAGCGAAGGAAACAGACTGAGAAGTTGACTTGAAAACAACTAACTTCAAAACAACAGCCGGCCAGACAATTCCGATAACAACGCAATTTATATGTGCTTGTAGATCAATGTTGTAAAGGGTGTGTTGAGCTTAGTGACGAAATACTACGTAGTAGTTACTTACAAGGGGGGGGGGGGTACCGGCCAAGCGTTTGTGTTCCAAGTGTGAAGGAGATTTGGTTATCCCGTTTAAGTTTTACAGTGTTAGTGTATTGGTAAGCAAGTATTTCACTGAATAAGCACGTTGTAGCTTTCAATATATTACTACAACTTATAGTAACAGTAGTAGTGCCTTGATATTGATGAAGAGGTCAGTTTTAAGGGGCGGTGTGCCATCTTGGAGGGGGGGTCTAAACAGTCTAAAACTAGCACCTGCTAAACTTGTGTTGACTATCCAACCGTGTTAGACACTTAAACAAATAAACTACTACTTCTAGTTGCTTCATTTGCAAATATCATTACAACTAAATTTCTAGTTACTATCTTACTTACTACAGCTAAAAGGATGTATTGCAATCGTGTAAAATTTTCAATAACAGTATCTACACGTTTTGTGGCTGCATTAAGTCCGAAAATGGTGGTGTTCATAAAATGGTCTTAGTATGTGCATATATGTTTAATGAGAACAGCATACCTCAAAAACAAAAAGCGCAGTAAGTTCAAACTTGACATTCCGTTTGGATTTGTGATGGATGCAAGAAATTATATCTATTTTAATTGAAGAAAATTATGAGAAAAATGCGAGCTTGTTAGCAAAAAGGGTAACCCAGGTAGAAGAAGTACAGTTACAGGAAGAGTTCATGAACCTTGTTAGCATTGTCTACCCCTTCTTCTCACAGGGGAAGATTTGAACGAACAATTAGAAGACATTCCTTCAAGACAGTCCTCCAGCTAGACATTTCACCAGAACACTTGAGGACTGTGCCAGTTATAAGTTAAAACATAAGAGTTTATTCCAACTAATTTCAGAATACTAATAAGCATATTATTGTGATATTGTAAAGATTAAATTCTTTTAAAGAATGATATAATTATTTCAAAACAGAGGTGCTCTCTTGATTATTACTAATACTTCTCTCTTAAACATACATATTCACAAACCGTTTTACTAAACTGCTCGTGCTACACAAGCTTCTACAAACATACAACACAACATCACCAATAACATTTCAGATTAAAAACAAAGTTATCTGACAAAATTCGCCAACCGGAAGTGCGACTTTACTAGTGTTTTTTTTTTCTGTATTTGGCGATCTTATCGCAAATATCTCAAACGATTTTCTTCAAACTTAATCAGCTACACAAACAAAAAGCTATAACTTTTATTTGAAACATATCTCCTGAAAAATATATTTAATAGGGCGAAAGGTGGGTGTCATATTTCCCTCTAAAGTGCTATTTTAATTTACTATACGATTCCTTCATTTAAATACTTAATAATAATTAGAATTAAAAAATGTTACCAAAATTTCCGAGTTCGCAAAAAATTAGGTTAACCGGACTTGCTTATTCACAACACTGACCGAACAAGAGACAATCACTTTTTTCTTTAACTTTTTCCCCAGAAAGTTTAATTTAAAGAAGTTTTAGTGGAGGGAGAGGTTATGATTTCTTCCCCCCCCCCCCCAAAAGGCATGTTATTAACTTTAGATTGTACTGTTGATATAATTCAAGACAACTAAACATTTAGTGAAAAATTATTAAGTTTGGAGAAAATTCAACAATCTTAACTTTGTATAACTTGCAGTAAGAGAAAGTCGCGTGACACCAGATTCCAAAATAAATTTTTACTTTCTCTTACTCCTACTAGTAACAGGAAGTATTGTAATCTTGTCAAATTTTCGATATCGAGTTTTCATGGAAAATATCCGTTTTGAGGTCCTCTGAGTCCAAGAAAGTGATTTTTTAGCAAATGGTCTGAGTGTGTGTGTGTATGTGAACAGCATAGCTCAAAAACGAAAAATCGTAGAAAGTTCGAACTTGATAATCCGTGTAGTTATCACCATGGGATCCAACAGTGGATCTCTGTCAAAATTCCTCAACCGGAAGTACCACTTTACAAGTTGTTTTTTTTTTTTACGTTTTCGCAATTTTCTCAAAAATGGCTCCGACGATTTCCTTCAAACATGGAATATCAACTACCCATACAAAGAACTAAAACTTTTATTTAAAACATTTCTCTGGAAAAATTCATTTAAGGGCAGTTATGGGGGAAGCGTGGGGTTAGGTTTTCATCTAAAGTGTTATTTTAGTTTATCAACAATTCTATCATCCAAACAAAATTAATTAGAAATAAATAGATGGCCAAAATTCCTAGTTTCAAGAAAATTAGTAAACCAGAAGTGCGCTTTTACTGGACAGTTTTTTTCAGTTTTCGACGAATTTCATTAAATTTTGGTACACAAACTATAACGAAATTCGATGAATTTGTCAATTATAATGATTTGAGAACTGGAGTAAGAGAAAGTTGTGTGAGTGTTTCACACCAGATATTTTTTAAATTGTTTCTCTAAGAGAGAAAAAACTTTTTTTAAATCAAATTTTTGTAAAAATAACTACACTGTAAGACTAATTTTCTTCTCACTTACAATTTTACTAATCATTAGTAGTAAGTAACAACCAATGTTATAAAGTTGAGGAAATACCTACAGTCTGTAATAAAATGGACAATAGCGGAAAGAGTGACTAGCTACTTCGGAATTCCCTCAAAATCAATATTCTAGGAAATGGATTGGAGCAACAGTAAATAGGTCTGGAAGCGCCGCGAACAACCCGACACGATATCCGGAACTTCATAAAATCCGACTGTAACTTGCAGGAATGCTGTTAAATTGCTGTATTAGTTTGATAGCTTCAAATTTTTACTTATAAAACAAGAAATTATTGGTTTTGTGCTGTACTGGAATTAATAAAAAGTGTGCTGTAATTGAATATGTTCTACAGTTCCCAGGTAAGGGAAAATAAAAATCAGTTGTGAAACACATACGACTTTCTTTTATTCCACTTGAAATAGTTATACAATATGATGGCAAAACTTTCTTTTAATTTCAAATTTTGCACTGGTTGGGGGGACAAACAGAGGCATAGAGAGCGCCAATAATATTGAACAAACATATATTTGAATTTGAACGTCTCAGTTTCTTTTCACAATTTTTTCAGAAAAATATTTACAAATAAAAGTGATTAGTTTAAAACTGTGCAATTAGTATTTCAAGGTTAAAAGAAATCGTAATAATCGTTTTATTCTAAAATTAACTCAACCTATTCTTGTAAAATAGTCCGGTTAATCTATTTTCTTCATATTTGGAATTCTAGCAATACTTCTAATATACAATATATAATATTTATATTATAGGTGGTAGAACCATAATTGTGTTGAAATAAAACTTTCTAATAAAAGCTTAACGCTATGTGATGGATGCAAGAAATTATATCTATTTTATTTAAAGAAAATTACGATATGAAGAAAATGCAAGCTCGTTGGCAAAAAAGGGTACACGCGGGTAGAAAAGTAAAGTTACAGGAAGAGTTCATGAACTTTGTTAGCATTATCTACCACTTCTTCTCACAGGGGAAGATTTGAATGAACAATTAGAAGACATTCGTTCAAGAACAATCTGTGGAAGATACCGAAGCAGAACACTTCAGGAATCAGTGCCAGATATATAAGTTTAGACATAAGAATTTATTCCAACTAATTTCAGTAAATTATTAAGCATATTGCTGTGGTATTGAATAGCATTTAAATATCTTTAAAGAATATATTTAATTTAATCTACCAGTGTTTTCTTAATTATTCTTATTACTTTTCTCTCTTAAAATTTACAAACACAACAAGCGCTTCACAAAACCGCTCTGGCCACAAGCTACCACTACACTGCAACACATCACACCAATAACATTTCACATTGTGTTGAAATAAAACTTTCTAACTAAAGCTTAACGCTACTATTCAACTACCCCCCCCCCCCCGAAAATGATTCAAATAAAAGTGATGTATGATAGTATAAAGAAATTTAAAGAAAATAATTTGAGCTGTTTTTTCGAGAAAATCGTGAAAAAATGAAGAAAAAAAAATCAGTTAAGACGTACTTCCAGTAGATGGATTTTGCCCCAAATCTTCGTATCAGTTGCGATGATATAGTATCTAAAGTATGGAATACCAAGATTGATCTTCTGGCAGTGTTTCTATATTGAGCCATTTTGTTCACATAACAAACAGACTTATTTCATTAAAAACATTTTCCCGCCTTACTCAGAGGTCAGGGGAACTCAGGGGTCCTCAAAAATGTACTTCCGGTGAATATTCAATTTCTAAAATTTGACACGATCGCGATGTTTCTCCTTAGTAAGAAAAAGTAAAAAGGTATTTAGCGAATGTTTTAGAAATCAACGGGGAATTGTATATAAGATAAAGAATTGTATATGTAATAAAGCATAAGGAATAATAAACACGTATTAAAAAAAGACTCTAATTTTGAATTAATACTGTTTATCTACAAGGAGAAACGTTGGAAATAAATACTGAAAATAAATGACATTTTGTTATAACAATTGTAACTAATTATTTTAATCTTAATTAAATCTTAATTTTTAACACAAAGTTAAATAGAAAAAAAAAATTAAATTCAGTATGTTTAAAAAACACTTTAACTCATTTATTACCCATAGAAATCTCATATACTGATAAAAATTACTTTACTTAATTAAAAAAAATTGTAGAGTTTATTAATTTTTTAAAAGCTAAAAAAAATAATTATTTAGAAATAACAAGAATAATAATCTATATAATCTAATAATCAATAATAAATAACAAGAATAAAGAAATCGATATTTCCGGTGGAAAATTGCCCGGCCTATTATAGTTGATTAAAATTTTAATCCGAGGAACGTAAATCTATGATAGGAATTTAGTTTAGTAGCCGGGGCTTGAACATTTTTAAATGACCAGCGGGTCAGGTGATAAAATCAGCCAATCAGTGAGAAATTTTTTTTTAATATTAGGGCCAGGTCGATTTGTGATTGGCTGAGCTCTATTTCTCCCGCTTTAGTATCCACCAATTAGATTGAAATAATTGGCATGGTGTAGAGGGGATATTGGTATCAGAAACTAAGCTCATATACTATACTTATGCTATCCTGGTAAGAAAAGTCACATTTCAAGATATGTTTGTTTTTTTTGTTTTTTTTAATTTCTCTTACTGCTTGTAAGCGGAAGTACTGCGATCATGTCCCCTTTAAAAAAAAAAACGAGTTTTCCCCGGAAATACAGGTTCTAAGTCCTCTGACTAAGAAAAACTTTTTAGAAAATGAATGTATATGAATAGCCGAAAAACCGAGAAAGTTCAAGTTGACCGGAAGTACGTTTGTATTCCCATTTTTTTTTTTCCTCCATTAAAACACCGACGGATTTCATTATATTTGTTACAAAATGGTTTTTATTAAGTTTAGATTCCCCCACTGATAAAAAATTGAAGACAAATAAACATTTAAAAGAAATTATATGTTTCAAGAAAATTGTTTCAATTATAATTCCGTAAACTACGGTAAAAGAGAGTCGTGTGAGTGTTTCACGCCAGATTTGTTTAAATTTTAATTGGAACAATGTAAAAAAAACAACAACAATAGATTTCTACTTAAAGTATTTTGATAATAATCTACTCGTAATAAATAAATTTTAAGCGCATAATTCTAAAAAGCACATAAATTGACATTTCCATTTTTACTTATACGTTTTATTGTTTATTTTTTATATGTATTCAACAATGATGAGAGAGCTCAGCTTTAATTTTATAAATTCACTATTTTATGTGTTCCGAATAAGGTAATAAATTACTGAAACCTCCGTAAAAAGAAGGTTTATTATCAATGGTAGCAATTAGCTTGAATTCTTTTCTAATGTTTCATTATATTGCTTTCAATGAATGGAACCAATGCAGCGGTTTTAAGAGTATGGTTTCAGCATTAGAGGCGGCACTACCCTGAAGAAGCCTATTGTAATATGGGCGTAACGTAGATTTATAACAAACTACTGACGCGCTCGCACGCAACCCAAAGAACTAATTGTTTTACATGACAATCAATGGCCGTGGAACCATTAAGATTAAGAATTATTTGTATTGTACGCTATTCTTTTTATAAAATTGAAAAATTGAAAATCAATCACGTAATTATTTTTATTAATACTTTCTAATTATAGGAACAATAAAGCCGAAAAACTTTAGACCCTCCATTTTTGAACAATTAAAATGTAAAATAAAACGAGGAAATAAGAAAAAAAAAAAAACAGGAACGCGTTTAATAAACCAAAGAATATCCTGCGGGTCAGGAAATCACTAAAAATCAATTAGATATCCTTCCATTTTATTAAATTTTAATTCAGATATTGTTCGGCAGAGAGCTCTGTCATGCGACTGGTAGGGGGGCGGGTTGATCTTAATTAGAACGCTTGAAGTTCACTTTAACTTTATCTAACTTAAAACACAAACAACCATTATTGTACCTACTCAAGAGGGGAAAAAATTTAACCACAAGTTTAAGAAAATTGGTGAACTTGCGATATATTTTAAGACAATACTTTCTGAATCTGCCTACATTTTGTTCATTCCTTAAGTTCTATAATTTTTTTAATCAGTTTGAAATACTGTTAATGAATTTAAATTTTGTTCTTAGTATTTAGAGCCATTTGGTTCTAAGAATACAGTCCTCTAGATTAAATTTACTCCTAGGATCAATGTGGCGCCTCGATGCGGCAGCAAATGATACTGTTGAGCCCAATTTCTGTGTGACGAATTTGTTGGTAATTAGTTCCAATAATCTGATCATTTGCCAACCATAGTAATAATAATTTATTTGTCAACGATAACAACAGTTAAGGAAGGGATTGGCTCAGAGGTAGCGCTAACTTTTAAGTATCCCCAGAGGAAGTAATCTAGAGGCCTGGAAGAAGCGGTCGGGCCACTGAATAGCACCTTGCCTGCGAATCCATTTACCCCGGTAAGTGTGATCTAGGTAACGCCCTACTATCCTTACATTATAAGCTGGACATCCGTCTTGCTGAAAGTACATCATTTGCTAGATGGGACATTTTCAAGCAGATCTGGAAGATACCTGTCTGTGTTCAAAGTTTCATTGTAAAAATGCGGACCAATAAGTTGATCCCCTATTAGGCCGCACCATTTATTTATTGAAATTATTGTTTTACTCTGAGTCCGATATGTAATATCTGGATTTTCAGCTGCCCATATTCGGGAAATTCTACCCACTCCATGAAATAATCTTTTAAAACAAAAATGAAAAAAAACTATCTGGATGGTTCCGCAATGCTGGATAAAATACCAGAAAAAAACTATTTTAAGAAATGTTTCAGAAAAGTGTGCGGTCCAATTTGAAGTATTATTATTATTACTGCTCAAAGAAGGGAAGGGCGAAACCCTACGCTATCAAAGCCTCCCTGGGCCCATATAACTACCACTAAAGAATAACAACTACTGACTCGAACAAAAGTCCAGGCCCAGGTTTTACCCATCTAAGTTTTACCACAGACTGAACAAATCGGACCAAAACCTTAAAAGAACATAGCTTAAGATTCTCTACCAATATCCTATTCCGGCCGAAGGTCCTAAACCTAATCTCCTCACAGCCCAAAAACCGTCATTATATGCATGGGTGTTTCCTCCTCCGTCTCACAAACTCTACAGAAGGGGTCCCAGGCATGAGCCCCATTGTATAGAGATGTCTCCTTAAACCACAATGCCCAGTGAGGAAGCCAACCAGATGTGCCTGAGAGAGGTCCGGAAAGACACAGGACCCTCCCCACTCAAAGCTCCGTCCGGACCTCAATGAGCATCTTAGACTGCTGAAAACCCACTGCATTCACCCATAACGATGAGGGCTGTGAGGTCATCCATGTCAGGAAGCCTGACAGACATGTGCCAGAAGACACACCAACAGCAGGCTCGGGACCGATGAAAGGGAGAGAGGCGCCTAATTTGGCAAACCTATCCACCTCCTCATTCCCAAAGATTCCCATGCGATCTGGGACCCAGACCAGAAGCACATCCTTCAGAGAAGAAATATCTTCCAGTCTTTTAGAATATTCCAACACCAATCTGGAAGTGAAGACACATGAACTAAGCGCCTTCAACGCGTTTGGCTGCCCGAGCAGATGCAAACACCCTTTAAATCAGTGTAACACTCCCCTCCTGCGTAACGCATCCTCTCATACAAGATACAACAAAGAATTGCATATACCTCAGCCTGGAATACGGTGGCCCACTCACCAAGTGGCACCACCAAATGGTCTCCCGTCTCAAAATAGACGGCAGCCCCAGACCTCCATTCTGGAACCGTCCGTGTAGCACCGGAGATAATTCTCAGGAATCACCCCAGACGGACCCAGGGTTAACCAATTTTCCCTAAGAGGCAACCTTACTCTGTAGGAGTGATCAAAGATAAAAGTCTTCAACACCCTATCAGAAGGGAAACCTGTAATAGGAATCCTTAAGCATCTCGCCATAAATGGTAGAATGACCATATCGCTTAACCCAATGTGAAGTAAGAAAATATGTTGTTTTCGAAATCTCTTCAGCTTAAACAAAATTATTGATCACATATTTGGAATCCTTGAAAAAATTAAGTAAGATATCACTTGGATTTTTTTTTTATCTCGCGTACTTTTCAAGACAAACAGGTGGTGCATGTTAAAATTGTCATCCTGTATGTATGTATATATATAATGTTATATAATTATATATAATGATATATATATATATATATGCACATGCATCATATAGGTGGAAGCCGATCCTGAACCTTTAAAACAATATTTTCTGGTGATAAGTCAATTTATATAATTAACAATTCGCAAAACAATACTGTAAAAGATGAGTCATACAGGAACACAGTTAATAGTGAAAATGAAATGAAACAAAGTGGGGGAGAGATTCATGGAATTTTCATGTCTTGAAATATTTAAATAGGTTTAGAATATTGGGAGGAGAAGTGGAGATGGGATGAAAGTTTTGTGGTAGAACCTTTGGGCAGTGGTGAATGAATGCATGGGGACAGGGGTGTGACGCAATGATCCAATTAGTTATGATGTGTGCCAAGAGGGTGGAGGTTGTTTGGGCAGCATAGTGCAAGCCACAACCGTCATGGTGCGCACAGCCTTTTGTCATTCATTATGAATAATGATTGATTTAGTATGTATGTGCGTGGTGTGTATTCATGCTAGATAAGGTCATGTTAACATGCTAATTCTTTATTTAGATTTTCATTTACATTTCCTATTTAAATAGCTTTCCTCTAATCACTTCCAAGTAAATTTATACGATTCTCTTTAAGCAAAACTTAAGGGAAAAAATGTATATAGGAAATGTCCTTTGTAAATTGACATACGAAGGGTACCAAAAGGTGTTATGAACAACAACAAAAAAGAAAATGGACAACAAATTTAATAATTAAGTAACAAACTTGTAGTTTCATGACAAAAAATAAAATATAGGGGCAAAAATACTTAAATGAATAACAAAATATGTAATTATAAACGATATCGCGTCTGCATTTCGTACTTTACGTTATTCTTGTTATGTTAAATTTGTTACATATACTTTATTTGTTTTGGTTGGGCATTTTTGTTATCATAATACTAATAATGGTGTAATTGAATATATAATATAATAAATATATAGCATAATGATGGACCAACTTTTTTGATAACTTGTTCAAAATTAACTTTTATTTTTCTTTACTCCCAGCATGTGGGTCAATTCTTATTTGGACAATTATAAAAGTGAATTAAAATATAAATTATTTTAATAAGTAGCGGATGTTTAGGGGGTTGGACAGAAGAGAAATGCTTAGATTGAGATAAGGTAGACTTACTGAACACTGTTTGTATTGAATGAAAATATAAGCACCGCAAAAACCTTATATTTTATAAATTTTAGAGAAGAGTTGGTAGCTTGAGAAGAAAGTGACAGACTGACTGGCAGAGTGACGGTGTATATCGTTAATGGACCATATGAACATTTAAAAAAAAAATTATACCAAAGAAACATAAACAAAAATAATAATAAAAGTTGCTGTGTTAAAGAATTGTCCCACATGCGGGGAGTAAAGAAAAATAAAATCATTTACAAAACTATTTTTGTCAATCAAAACATTAAAAATTGCAAAGAGAGATATTGTGTGAGTGTTTCAAGCTAGATTTGTTTTCTTTTATTACAATACAGGATCTACAAATTGATTGGGCAGTATATATAATTAAAATACTTTGAATATTAACAGATGAAAATATTTATACATAGAACTAGTTTCAATTAGATATTCATAATAAGATAGTAATATTCTATTACCGGATATAATTGTGAGTAATGAGATTTTAAAGCAACTATACTGATCTAATATTGATGTAATATGAATATTAGATCGTGAATCGATCGAAACACTGACTAGTTTGTTAGTGACACACAGAGAGAAGGGGATAAAGAGAAAGAGAAAGTGAAAGTCAACAGAGAAATTTATAATCAATAGTTTTCGCATCGGTTCGTCAATAACTACCAACCTTCGCTTCCCCTACTACGACAGCTGACTGTCGCTACAATAGATTGATCTATTTGCAATGGTGAAGTTTAATTTATTCAACTCATCTATTCCAATCATTCATTACCATTACTCTGTCCCTTCTCTCACAACTCACTTCACTCTCAATCTCTCTGGTTTCGCTTGTACACCTTTCTTGGGACTATCGTATCTATATTATTATAGATACACCTTGTGGTTTATATTGTAGATGAAATTAGTATAGGAAGTCCAGACGCAGGCGAAGAAGTTCATTGAAAGCTATTCGCCTAGACTTACTACGAACTACTCACATGGGCCTCAACAGCGGATAGCCTTGTAGGTTTTTGCCAGGAAGAAGAGGAAACAGCTCTGCACGAACTGTGCCAATGTGAGAAACTTTGGCTGGCAGAGATTTCGCCTCTTTGGGGAGCAAGTTAACGCCTACAAACCTCACATACGAATCTTTCTCCAGACTGCTGAGTCTAATTAACCAAACTGAACTAGAGTGGATGCTCTAATTTCTGGGTGACGACCGTTGATCGTCAGCTGCCGCGGTAGCTTAAGCTTTATTAGCCAACCACACAGAATCTAATGAATAATACAGGCGATATTAACATTCTATAGAGGCCATCCATTTCGGTTCGGCAACCAGCATTACCACCACGTAAAATGCTATTCTATTCTGAGGAAGAAGACCACTTAATCCAACGGCCAAGGCACTTCATCAGAAAATAGATGCACAGTTGACCTATTTCAGTTTCACATCAGGCCTGAACCTGTAAAATGTACTTTGGCCACAGTTGGATCTAACTCACTTTCACATCAACTCTGAGTCTCAATAAATCACCTGTATGGATACGGTTAAACCCAATTAATTTCCACACATTCCTCTGCAAGCTCTGATGTATTATAGGAATATTTAGGAGGCCAGCGTGTTTTTCTTGTGTTTAGGACTGTTTAGGGGCACCAAGACCGTTGAAGAAATGACCAGTCTGCTTCCCCTATGGAGTGGAGGCAAGAAATGTTTGGAGATGAGTTTAATTTTTAAGGTCTCAAAGACCAGCACCATGACCCACAAGAGATCTATTGAGAAAATTAATTTATAGAACAGAATATATATATATATATATTCTGAATCTCTTATTAAAAAAAATAAATTATCGATTTTATAATCGATATGAGTATTAAAACATTAATTTGAATAAATTACTTGTAGTCAAATATCTTCATTATCTCTAAATACAAATAAATAATTAATTATATCACATTAAACTTATCTTAATCACAATATCTACCTGTATTAACATTAATCACCTGATATTCTATTTATTTGAAAAAAGGAAAAGTAAACAAAACTATAACTCTTCCGACAAAAACATGCACACACACATACCATTCACACGCACACATAGTATATCCCTCCCAAAGAAGCCACACAAAGTTGTGCGTATGTAATTAGAGAACAAGGCAAGTAAATAATAATACAAATGTCATCAAAAGTGCGTACCCATGTAATCTGAACCTAGAAACATAGTAAGGTCCTATCTTTAAACGTATTAATTAATATAAAATAACCTTATGTAAACAACACACATTGGGATTGTTAACAGCAAAATTACTTAATAGATATATTAATTTAATGTAAAAATGGAGTTATTTATTTACTATTTGTTATGTACTATAATGTATAACATAAAATATATAACTATAAATAATATATAAAATAAATATAAAGGGGATTAGCGCCAACCTCACTATCTTAATTTTTAAAGAGATTTTCAAAAACACCCAGTTACCCAGGTAGGCAGAAAAAATGATTACATTCTAGTCCAGAAGAGAGCGCCACAAACATTGAACCAATCCCGGATATAACATTTTAAATTCCGCAAAACTACCTAAAATAATTTTTTTTCCGGAAAAAATGTATTAAATAAAAGAGATAGATTTATATATATACTCGTATATCTGTGCAGTTAACATTCTAAGTTAAAGGAAACCGTTGAAACTGTTTTCGAGAAAACTCCAGAAAACATAGAACCGCTCTCACTTTCAAGCCTCACGTTCGGTTAACCTTTTTTTTTTTTAAATTCCCAGGAAAATGTTGCCAACAAGTTCTTGCGATCATTCATTTTTGAATGACCATTCCCGTTCACAAAGATACATACAAACAATAACAACATTCTCTTCTAAAAATACTTTTTTTAAATTCTCTTAGGAAAGTATTGGAATCATATCAAACATTCAAAGTGTTGTGAGGTAATAGAATATCTTAAAAACGATACATCGCAGAAAGTTGAAACTTGTCATTCGGTTTAGGTATCACCTTGGGATCCGACAGGAAGTTAACTGTGAAAATTCCTTAACCGGAAGTACCATTTTACTGGATTGGAATGGTATAAATCCATTCAGTAAAATGATACTTCCGGTTGATCTACGAGGCATGTCCAGTAAGTAAGTGTTCTGCATTTTTGTAGGTTACAAAAATTTTTATTTGAACAAAAAAAATTACCTGGTTACATTAGTAGATATGTAAGCTATTTTTCGACATAGTCACCATTCCTCTCAACGCAGATGGTGAACCGGGGTATTAATTTTTTGATGCCTTTCTCGAAGTAGTTTCCCGCCAACCCCTTCGTCCACTTCTCCACCTCCCCCTTCACCTCCTCGTCGGTTGAAAACCTTTTTCCACCATGTGCAGCTTCAGGGAGGTAAAGAGATAGTAATCTGAAGGTGCTAGGTCAGGGGAATGCGCGGGATGGTTCAGGACATCCCATTTAAACGAGGCAAGCAGTTCCTTCGTGGCGTTGGCCGGGTGTGGTCTGGCATTGTCGTTCAGCAGGCAGACTCCCTTTGTCAGCATGCCTCTCCTTTTGTTCTGAATCGCCCTCCGCAATTTTTTTAGGGTCTCACAGTATCTTGCAGAGTTGATGGTCTCCCCTTGAGGCATATATTCAATTAAAATTATGCCTTGACAGTCCCAAAACACGGATGCCATGATTTTCTTGGCTGAAATTGTGGTTTTGAACTTTTTGGCGGAGGGTGAAGAGGTGTGACGCCACTGTTGAGACTGCCTTTTGGTTTCAGGTGTGTAGTGTGCAACCCAAGTTTCATCTCCAGTAATGATGGAGCGGAGAAATTCATCTCCATGGAGTTTGTAGCGTCTCAAAAACTCTTGCCCGGCCTCCACTTGATTCAACTTGTGCTAGTCTGTCAGCTGTTTTGGGACCCACCTCGCGGACAGTTTCCGATATCCAAGGGTTTCTGTGATGGTTTCGTGTAGCAGAGATGTGGAGATTTGTGGAAACATCACAGAAAGTTCATCCACAGTCAATCTGCGATCGTCACGGAGCGCATTTTCGATTTTTTCCACAATTTCGTCAGTCACAATTGAAGGTCTTCCGCTCCTCTGATCATCGTGCACAGACGTACGACCGTTTTTAAACTCGCAATACCACTTGAACACACTCGTACAATTCATAGTTTTATCACCATATGCAGTTTTTACCTCATTATAAACCTCAACCGGAGTTTTTCCTTCCAAACGAGATAACGGATGACGCCGCGTATTTCAAACTTGGCGGGAGATTGGATTAACATTTTTCACGAAACGTATTGTCGTGTCGACAGTTCTCAACGTACTGACCTCGAACCGGTCTCGTTGCGGAGGGGAGGAATCAGGCTACACGACAGTGTAGCCAACATGTCGAAAACAAAATCCCTCCGGTCGTGAGGGCCACAGTACACTTACTTACTGGACATGCCTCGTATTTAGACCAAAACTTACTGTCAGATCCACACACACACACACACACGTGCACGCGCACAAAAACCACTTCTTCAGACTCAGGGGACATCAAATATATATCGTATATTTCCGGTGGAAATACGATAACAAAAATTTGACACGATTGCATTACTGCCTCTAACCAGTAAGAGAAAGTAAAATGTATACAAATAATAAAAGACGCCTTTTAAGAATTAATTTTAAAATCTGGAAGAACAATTTTACCACTTAAAGTGTACTAAAATTAAACTCGCTAATGACGGATGCGCACCGCTTTTATAAATAAATAAATAATAATTTAAATTGATGGTGAGTCAAACTCTACTTTTTGCAATATTAAGTACAGCGGCTTTCTGTCTAAAGTCTTATATTATTCGCATAAGTTATTGTTTAAAGGGAAACTTTCTAAAATCATTGTTGGAAAAGTTTCCATAATAATCATTTCGTATGGAATTTTGGCCTGAAACTCTCTTATATGGAATTCTCTTGACTTGTTTAAAATATCTGCAATTATTTCTATAGAAATTATCTTCTACAGAATTATCTTTTATACAGATAAATTTCTTAGATTTAGCACTAGTTCATTCCTCTTCATTTTTCTACAACTTTTGAAATAGACATGACACAAAAGAAATATATAGAACAAAGATTTCTTTATTAGAAATAGATCCAATGCCTGAGATGATACAATAAGGAATAAAGGAACATTTCCAGGTTGCAGACAATATCCGATAACTTCCTCTGGTTCAAAGCAAATTTTCTGTAACTGGATAATCCAGCCTTAATTCTGTATTCTGTTTTTGAAAAATGTTACAACCGAACACGAAAAAAAAATTATTATTGTATGCCTGAAGGCATGGGATTTAAGCCAATATGGCTCTTTTGCTCAGAGACAAAAAAAGAAAAAACAAAACTAATTCCTAAAAAGTCTCCCCAGCAATCAAACTACAATTTCTTAAGATATTCTTAATTCTCCAACCTTGCGAGAAGTCTTGGTAAAACGGTTGACCTCCGTAAAAGTACAACCGTTTTCCTGATTCTGTCGCCACAATTCTGACTACAGGACGTCCTGCATATTTTGTGTAAAAAAACCGACTAAATAGAGCGTGTCCAGTTAAATTAGAAACCAGGACTCTCAATTGCTGGTCTCAACCCTTCCATGTCACAGCAGTGCTTCTATCGTTCACCATTCCTCTATTGTTTGACCTTCCTGCTTGCTGCAAAATTGCTTAATGACGTTTACCTCTAGCTCGCAATATCTTCACCAACAAGTCACCACTCTGCGATGTAAACGTCAATAGCAATTTGGAAAACAAGATTAATGGCCTTGCAGGATTTTTGCTGCAGCGATGATCTAATATTTAACCTAAATATCCCATTAAAGTTGATAGAAAAGGCTATCAATGCTTGCAAATGCACCAATGTTACTTTCCTTCATTTAAATAGTCTTTCAAACATACTCTACGGTAGGAGAAAATTGAATTTGAAACGATTTTCTAGAGGTCTTTTAAGAAAAGGAACCTCAGAAAAGGTCTAATTGTGCAGGAACCTCAGCCTTACAATGCGAACAGCTTAAACTCCGCCTTCTAACTTCATCTAATGCCTGCAGTGCCAGTTGATTTGTGCAAATATTTGGATTAAGCGTGCCCAAGGCAAAGTCTAGTTCACCACCATGAAACCACGAGTACAATTCAAATGTGACAAACAGAAGAATTGGACAGCTTACAAAGCAATCATATCAGAACTTATTTGAATAGTGAAAATTATCCAGCCATTTAACAACGAAGTTATTGAAGATAATTCATTTTAAAATAGAATCTAGTTACATAATTTTATTATGGAGTCGAGTGAGAAAAAGAAAGGATAAACTGACATAATTTACGTATAAATATCTCACAGTAATGCATCAAATATAAACTCTTAGTCCAAAACCCGGAATCGATCCCAATACCATGCAATACATCTCAGCTAGACGGCCCGCACCTCTAACTATTCAGCTATTGCGGCGCTTAGTTTTATAAAGTAACGATCGGTACTTACTAGATACTTACATATCTATTTCTAAATAGTACTTAATATTTCATGAAACATGTTGAAAGTTTATACGGGAGATATAATGGAAATTACTGAGGTTATTTTATTTTCCTTTTCCAAGAAAACTTGTTTATTCACGATCAATTTTTCTATGTATTATACAGGAGTCGGTGTTTTCCAAGAAAGGAAAGCGAACATTAGAAAAACATACAAGCAATTTGGACAATGAGGCTTGGTGTACATAGGAAAAAAGGGCGCTTCCTTGTAATCTATGATACTGAGAAAATTTATTCTTAAATTTTCCATTTTCTATATTTGTTTATTTATCTGTATAGTTGAAACATAAACAACTTTCATCGCTGCTATTCCCGAACTATAGCGATACTGCTGCTAACAATAGCAACAGCCAGACATCGCTTTAATATGCTCGTATGTATATTATTTATTTAAATGACAGCCTTTAAATACTCTTTAAATAAAGTCAGATATTTTTTAAAAAAATTAAAATTAATACGAAAACAATATAAGCATCAGTGATCAAGACACTGTGGAGCACAGTGGGGCGAGGAGCTGGTGACAAACATAGTTTTGGGCCTACCTTCCGATACAGTAGCTTCTGAATACAGCTGTGACAAACCCTTTAAAGTTCTGACACAGGACAGAGAGGCTTGGAAGCATTAATAGGCGCCTCTATGTGATACACGGACGGCCTCAGGATGGAAGAAGGAGTGGGAGCCGGGGTGGCGTATCGAGGCTAATGGAGGTGTAATATTCCGGTAAGCCTTGGTAATCTGGCTACAGTCACTCGGACACTAGTTGCAATAATTGTCTGTGTGGATGCATTAATAAGACGGTCAGGCTGCTTTGCGAGCTATTAGATCAATTCCAGTCTTGAGATGATTGAAAATCCTCACAAAAATTAGTAGAGTAAAACAAGAATGGATACCCGGGAGTTTAGGATATAAGGACCATTTTGTACGGTAGCTAATTGGATCCGAACCTTTTTTCCGGCATACAAAGGCCTAACTTTAGGCCTTCACACTGGTAACTGTACTATGATAGGTGTATTGTAAGGGCTTAACATTGATAGACTGTGCAGCTATCATCAGGAAGAAGAAGAAACAGCACTGCACGAAGTGTATGTTAGTATGAGGCTTTTGTGGTTGAGTGATCGCCTCTTTGGAGGGGAAAACTACGTTAATTTTTTTTGTTTTTCAGGATTTGCTCAATACTGAGATCCTTCTCAACCAAAAACCTTTGAGATTTACCTAGGAATTTCACTCCAGACTCGTAGGTCTAATTAAACAGACAGGACTGGAGAGATATTGTGAGCGCCTTCAAGCTTCACTCAGGAATATCTCTCCAGACTCCTGAATATAATTAAATAAACAGAACTAGAATGGGTAGTCTAATATTGTGCATGTCTTTTAACTTCACCCAGGTTTCTCTTTCCAGTCTCCTTAGTCTAATTAAGCAGACATAAATGGAGAGGATTCACTAATTTCATCAGTTACCGCCAATTGACCCACATAGTCGCGGTGGCATAGACTTGTTATACAACACCCACAGAATCTAATGTAATTTATTCAGTGATCATAAATCAAATCCGCATACGGGAAAGTGGACTAACCAATTCTTCAGGGATCATGGTATTCCTGTTTGTATCACATCCTAAGAATACAAAAAATACTTCTCACCACACTTAGATACAAACAGAGACACACACTTATAGAGACGTATATTGTATTTAAAGACGAATATCTTCCATTTACAACCACTAACATTCAAGGTAGCTACAATAAACCTATTTGATCCAAGTGGAATTGGCTCTGGAGAACTTCTGTGAGCCACCTGAGAACCTTCGAAACTTCTAAGAGCCATCTCTGTTAATGGGGAGTACTAATATAAAGTTAACATGGAAAGTGACTACACTTTATGTGATTTTTTTTTCTTTTATCAATAAACGTCGGTCAAAAATATGTACATTTCATTAAATAAAGTAGATATTATTAGGATGTTATTGATCGTCTATTTACCAATTGTCCGAAAAATTTCCAAAAAAAAGTATTTTTTTTTTAAACTGAATTTGAATCAATAACTCTATAACCTTTTATCAGTTTTCTGATAGAAATCTAGGAATCCGTGGGATCCTTTTTTTTTAAAAAAAAAAACAAAAAAAAAACAGTTATTTAACGCCTGAGTTGTGATGAAAATACTCGTCGTATTAAAGGACCCTCTTTTTCCTACAGAAAATGAAGCGTTAATGTGTGAAAATTCCAAAATAAATTAGAAAAAACCCTGGTATTGATTTTAATGGTTCTAATATTATGTAGAGGGATGAAGAAAAAAAAACCGGTCTTTTAAAGTACTCCTAAGCTGGAAAAGAAGATTGCTGTCACTTCTTTTTAACACACTAAGCTTTTTTAAAAATAATTGTATTGTACAAAGTTCCCGAGTTCATTTCCTAATCACTTAGCCGACATATTTTATGAGGGCACTTGTCCCTATTGTGTAGGATGTAGGTAGCCGGGAATTATGAGGGTGTTGGCACTACTTTAGGGTGCTCAGAAATTAAGATAATTGCATTGTTAATTGGATTTTGTTAACGTAAGCATTTTTGTTTCTAGTTTTTGTAGTAAAAAGACAATATCGTTAAATAAATGACTAACTCAGACTGTCTATGTCCCACTTCCGAGGCAAAAGTCTAACTTCGTAAAATTAATGATATCAAATTAACACTAACCCGTACCAACTACCTATGGTCAAATTATCAGTTTTAGAATTTGTTTTAAAACTCTGCATTCTGTTCCTTTCTTCCATTGATTTTAACAAAATTTGTCTCAGAGCAACAGAGACATTTTCTGTGGTAGCCTGCTTCATTTTGTGGTCATCGACCGGTTTCGGACGTTCGCTCATCTTTAGGATGCGTTTTGTCAGACAGTGTGACAACACAGACTTGCACAGAACAAATTCAGTTTACACACTCCGTCTTTGTAACACTGTCTGACAAAACGCATCCTGAAAATGGGCGAACACCCGAAACCAGTCGATGACCACAAAATGAAGCAGGCTCCCACGGAAAATGTCTCTGATGCTTTCCAGCACAACTATAAATTTGTCTGTTTAACAATTTTTACTTCTGATTATAATATCGCTTCTCTTGTTTCGAACGCCAGTATGCATTAATCTAGTGGGTAGCGCATATATTGTTGTTGCGAGATTGCAGAATTCGATTCGATTGTGAGGACAAAGACGGTGACCCGAAGGAAAAGTGGGGAGTGGGACAGTTAGAAGTGACGGCGGTGGGAACTGCGGTGTGCTTATTATCCCCCCCCCCAATAAAAATTGCCGGGTGACAAGCTTTGCGCTGTTGCGCCAAAGCTTTTGTTTCATTTTTCTTTGAGAAACATGTAAAATCCGTCTTATATACCGCGACTATTACTTTGACTGGCCGAATTTAACGATCTTTTATTATTAGCGATCTTTTATTATTCAAAAATGAACTTCTATAAATGGTTATAAAGTAGATTAAAATTATGCAGGTGGTAAAACCATATATTGTAGTGAAGTGGTACTAGAGGTTCGGATAAGGTTCCTGTTCCCCCAGAACCCCCCAATAAATCAATTTTTCTAGGAAAATATTTCAAATAAAAGTGATAGCTTTTTTTTACATGTATAGATAGTATCCCCCGAAACGATTACTATCCTAGTTGTTCAGGCTTCCATGAATCGCAAATGCTGACCAAATTAGGAACTGCATTTCTGATGCTTAAAACCCGGATAGATGGGCGGCACATATTTTTGGATAGTTCAGAATCTTGCACCTTCCCCAAAAGTTAAGCAAGAAAATATGATGAAGAAGAAGAAGAAGAAGACAGAATGGCCCCGAATAACCCTGAATCCATAGAACAAACTAGTTTCTAATTAAAACCCAAATTAGTCGCAAGTAAAATTATATAAGACTAAATAATAATAATAATAATAATCATTCATTGGATTTATTTCAAATTTAATACGTACATACATATATTTCATTTCTGAATGTTACGAATTTATTTTCCATTTACCTCTGAGTAAAATAACAATATAATAAATATTACTAATAAAGATAATAATAATAATAATAATAATAATAAAATCTCATTTACATTTGAAAAAACTTTATCCTATATCCCCAATTTTCTATCGGAGAAAAGTGAGAAGCATTTGGAATAAAATGAATGCTAAACTGATACACTAAACTCATCCAATTATTCATATGGGCACACACACCTTTCAGAGGATTATCAGGATAAGTATGTATGTGCAGAAATTGTAAGGGTTTTAGAGTGAGCGCCCTACTAGGTTTTTTTTTTTGGACTGGGTGTTATTGCGTAATCGACCTTCCTAGCACTAGCAGCAGCAGCAGCCCCCGACATACATGAGTGCCTGGATAAGCAGGTTTCGAATATCATTATAATGTTTTGTGTGTGTGTGTTGTATGTGGGTTGTGTGTGCCTGGCATATCTGTATACATGTGGATCTGATATGAAATCAATTATTAACATCCCTACACACACAAATATACATATATAGTTATTATATACATTGTACAGCACTCTACCACTACACCCCTAACAATAACAATAACAGATAAGTGTTATATTCGCCAAGCCAGATCGCACTTAATGTCTGTCTATGGTACACGTGAGTGTATGTATATGTGTGCGTGGGCGAGGAATGTAGAACATCCCTCCTCCCAGTTGTACTAGGGCACTTGGTCAATATATATATATATATATAACTCCACAGAAAATGTTTCATCCTCAGCCACCCAAATAGGATTAGAAATATATCTAACATGCTATCTCACTGAATACTTACTAATATAGCGGAATATGAAACCGCTTATAATAAATTTTATTATTGATTTTATGTTTCAAATAATAATTTTTTTTTTTTTTAATAGAACAATAATAAAAGCAGTAAGAGAAAGTAAAAAACACACACGACTTTCTCTTATTCATCTTAATACATAGTTATATTGTGACATGAGAAATTTTCTTTAAAATTCCCTAACATAAATATGTGCAGGTGGTAGAGAGGGAAAATGCCAACCTAGATATACAGGACAGATATAGAATGATTATTTTGTAGTGAAGGCCAATAATGAACGTAATCACGTTTGAATTTCAACGTCTCAGATTCCTCAGAAACACATAAACACAGATTTTTTTCTGAAAACAATGTTATAAATAAAAGTGATTTTGTAATTAGTATGCCAAATTTTATGGAAATCGTTATAATCGTTTTCGAGAAAATTAAAAAAAAAATCTACTTTGTAAATCCGCACTTCCGGTTAACTGATTTTCTTCATATTTCGAATGCATCTTCTTCATATCAGCAATGCTTCTAATGAATATTAATATAGGAAGCAAAACCACGCATTATACTGAAAGCGTAACGCTTTCAGAACCCCCCCCCATTTTTTGCGGAAAAATGTATCAAATAAAAGTGATAGGTATTTATGTGTACAGATGATAGACAAAGTTGAAAGAAAATCGTTGGAGTTGTTTACGAGAAACTAAAAATGTCCCATTTCTGGATGATACATTTCATCCGGAACTTTTGTGTCAGATGCAATTTCCGGATACCTAGTTGGATCAAGCTTGAGATTCTGGTGATTTCCGTTTTTGAGATATTTTATACAAACACACTCAGGAGATCTCAAAAATTGTAGGTATTTCCGGCGAAAACTCAATTTCGATATATTTGACACCATCACAATACTTCCTCTTACCAAGAGTAAGAGAAAGTAAAAACCTCTCATACGACTCTCTCTCTCTTATGACTTTTACTTACTACGCTTAATTACAATTCAATTTTCACTAGTTTTCTTCAAACTCGAAAATTTTACTGTTCAATGAAATTTTGCTGTACCGTTTTAGGAACGGTTCATTTTTAAACAATTTTTTTTTTTCCATAACATGGAAATTTTAAGATTTATAATTCGAGCAAACATAAAATTTATGGTCAAACTGATATTTACAATATATCAATTCTATTCTGTAATCTGTTTATTTTCAAAATTAAAAAATATTTACATGGATACGATCATCAAGTTGAAAGGATTTTATTCAAAGCCAGTCGCCAATATTTTTTGGAATAAAAAGGGCGGAAAGTCCCCCTCCCCCCTCTATTCAAGTTCTCTCTGCTTATTACATACTGGGCTTGATTTGAAAGCGGACAGACCCTCTTTAACTCAGACAGACGGGACAAGAGTTGTCAGAAAGCTTCTCTCCGCTTACACTTGTTTGCTTCATGCTTTAACCAACTTGGCAAGCAAGTGCTTTTACCAATATTAACAGAAAGTGCGTATATGAAAAGAGGTAGTAACTAATACCCGGATTGGATCGAGTTTCCTTTAAAATCTTTAAATACAGCATAAACACTCTAGTTGATTTTTCCTTTACCCCTTTTTTCCTTCTCAACTTTTTACAAGGAAATTGCCACTTTGAACTTTCCCGTTAATTTCTTTCCTTTTTTTTATTACTTTCTCTTACTCCTGTAAACGGAAACATTACGATCGTATAAAATTGAGTAGAAATTGAGTTTTCACTGAAAGTACACATTTTGAGGTCCCAGGAGTCCGAAAAAATTTGGTTTTTACAAATTGGTTGTAATTTTCACAAAACGGATATACCAAAAACTTGGTATAACAACTACACAAATAACGAGCTACAACTTTGATTTGTAACATTGCACTGGGAAAATTCTCGTTTAAAGGGAGTTTTGGGGCGAAAGGGTGTGGTTATGCTTTCCTCCAAAGTGCTATTTTAGTTTATTATACGGTTTTAAATATTATCTAAATAATATAAATTACAATTAAATAAGTTGCCAAAATTTAGAGTTTGAAAAACAGGAAGTGACCGGAAGTGCAACTTGGCTGTTGTTTTTTTTTCAGTTATCTGAGATTTTTGAAAATGTGGGGGGGGGTCCGCAATGCTGGATAACATCCGGTATTTTATCCGTCGAGGCACGCCATATTGGTTTTTTGTTCCTGACCGTTGCCGGATATTCATTCATTGGCAGAGCAAAGTCCCCAGTTCGTGTAAACGATTTCACGTTCACGAAATTTTTCTGTAGACTCACACTTATTGGTTGTATGTATGTGGGAAGGTTATAAGGTTATGTTACTAAATGTGTGTGTTTCATGATAAAGTGAAATTATTATGAATTGTAATTAGGCATTAGAAAATAGTGTGTAATAAATAGCATGTTTTTGGAGAATACTTTATAACTAAATTTTAAGACGGTTGTTAAGCATGCTCAGTGTTTTATCAAGTCATTTTCATTGGTGGGTGGGGGGGATAAGTTATTTCAGGAGTGAACTGTACTAATAAGATTTGATAAATTTTAAGGAAAGGCAATTAATGGATGAATTTTAAAGAAATGCAATGCAAAGTTTATGGACAGTGAAAAGTTTGTACAAGTAAGAAATACATGTGAAAAAGAAGCAGGGTTAATATAAGAGAACATGTAAGTAAATTGATATGTAAGAAGGTGGTAGCAAACAGCAAATTGGTGATGATTTTAAATTAGTAATAAAGGAAATTAATAACGTACACATTTTCCCATTCATGTAAACTGAAGGCTACTAACATCTAGTGAGAACTATAGGTATAATGGGTTTGAGGAGAGAATTTGGGTTAGGTAGATAAGCAAACTAGAAGTAAAGCTGATCATTGTATAATAGAAAAGTAGCACAAACTGGCTGGACTTTTCACTAAAATATATAATATGGTAATGAGAGGTTAAGAGAAAGGTTGATGACGCGTTGTGACTGATGTATGAACTCTGCTGCCAGAATGTCGGTAGACTCCCTCCTATGGCTGACACAGCTGTATTTAAACAGTTTCTCCTACTCTAGTCTGGCCTAAACTAGACAGTGATCCTGTCTCTCTCTCTCTCTCTCTGCTTTGGATCCCTCTCTTCGGATCCTATTACATCAGGTATAAAGAGAATTAGTCAAATATAATTACGTTAATTCCAGTAAGAGAAAGTGAGAGTTTCACATCCGATTTTTTTCTTTTTTTTTAATATTTTCTATATTTGTTATATTTAGGAAACAATCCGGCCCCACATAAAGGTTTATCACTATTTGAAACATTTTCTCAAACAATTACTATTGGGTTTATCACTATGGTTACCTTTAAAGGTGCCATTTTAATAAAATATACAAGTTTTATCACTTATATAAAATTAAAGTACATTAAATACGTAACTGGACTTTCAAAAATTGACGAAAATCGATTAAACGGAAGCGCGTGTTTACTGAATTTTTCATTTGAAATATTTTCCCGGAAAGATCGATCTTTGTAATGAATGATTTTTAAGCGTATGCATTTATATTTAATTTTAACTCCAAATAAACGTTTTCTAAAACATTGTAAATTTAAAACAATGAAAAATTTCCTCAAAAAAACAAAAAAATAAATAAATAAATTTATTGCGTAGAGATTTTTCGCATACATTTAACAAAGTGGTTATTAAATCGCTAATAATTCATTAGGAAAATGCGAACACTCAATTCTTCTTGGTTGGACTACTGAAAACAATACGATTCCAAACATTAAATAAAAAAGAAAACACGAGTAATATGACGCCACCAATAAAATAGGAATGTATATTATTTATGAATAATTCACAGGATACAAATATTTCCCTAAAAATAATTGTCATATTTTTATGAGGATTATATTCCCAGTTAATACTGAAAATATTTTATATTTGCTGAATTTATCCATTCTAATAATATTTTTTGTTATATTTGAGTTAAGATTACTATGGCAACAGTTTAGAAAATTTGGATAATATTACCAAATAGATCAATAGAGAACTATTGATAGAACGGTGCTGGTGTGCAAAGGAGTGTACGGGGAAAAATGAGAGTTCGATTGTGAATAAAGACTACGGTTGCTAAGCTTTATCCTATCTTCACCACTTGTAGTGGTGTTAAAGGTGAGCCCTCTTCAATGGTCACTTTTCTACCCACCGAGTGTTAGGCCAGCAAGTCTCTGACCATTGTGGAGGGGGCGGGGGGGATAAAGTGATGGTGGTATGGTGTGGTCATTCTCCATCTCATCGTTTCAAGTATTCATAGGTGGACAATCGTTCTAGGGCTGTCCACACACACTCACACACACACAGAAGACATGGATGAGAAAGGCTGATTTCGCTTCTTCTCTCTGACCATTTTCACATACACATACATATACCCCTCATATAACTTCGGGTCGCCAAAGTTCTATTATTTCCTCGTCGCCTCTAGCACTCCCTCTCTTTTTCTCTAACCAACAGTGTACTATCTTACACCAATATCCCAATATCCTTTTTGGCCCGGCTCAATTGCCTAACCACGGATATCTCTCTCTCTCTTCACGTAGTCTAGACTTCATGTTGTAAAATTTCATCGACATTTCTTGAACTGAAGTCATTCTTTCTTATAATACAATCTTGTCACAAGTTTCAAGCTTCTTATTCATTTAACATTCATACGTAAATTATTTGAATCATTCGAAATATAGTTGACTGACATATCACGCTAAATTTCATCGACATTTCTTGAACTGAAGTCATTCTTTCTTATAATACAATATTGTCACAAGTTTCAAGCTTCTTATTCATTTAACATTCATACGTAAATTATTTGAATCATTCGAAATATAGTTGACTGACATATCACGCTACCGAGTTATTTACATTCTCATTTTTGGTGGAAGCTAGTCCAGATTCGCATGAATGAAATGCGCCTTTCCAAGAATAACTTATCGTGCCACCTTTTAATGGCTTTAAAACACCATTTCAAAAGTGGCCAAACTTTTGTAATGGAATCAAGCCAGCCCCAAATGAGAAAATTCGCCATCGTGCTCTGGAATCAACAGTTCTATTACAAGCCGCACCGAACGCCACCATCGTGCTAACAAGAGCACTTCAACTACGCATGTCCACTGTATCATGTCCACTGCAATGAGCTCCAAGAGAAACTAGGTTAAAAAAAAAAAAAAACGGAAATCTGAGGTTTAAAGTAGTCGCCAGAGAAACTTCGAAAAATCAACAAGTCTCAAAAGCAACTTTAAATTGTTTCTCAAACTAGCGGCAGTAGCTAATCCACCATTAGAGCAAGCAAGATTCCCCTCAACTCGTTCTTCCAGCTCCTCCTCATAGCTACCAACATTATCACTCTTTGCCCGGTCACTCCCTCTCTATATACTCTTCTTCTTTAGAAAATCTCGTAAGTGAAAATTGTATAAGTAGAAGTTGTGAGTCTAATGTGTTCATAATTTTTACCAACCACCAAATTCTCTACCATTACATTTCCTGAAGACCCAAATTTTAAGTCTTTTTTTGTTTGTTTTTTTCACAAGAAGAACCTCGTAATGACCATTAGCATCTTTGCCAAACGAATGGACACTTTGTTTCCTTGAATGTAACCACTTTCCCACCATTAACTAACCTAACACTAGACTACAATGGCTAGCCAAGGACTCCATGTCAGGCGTCATCATTTCATATTGTCTACTGTAGATAATGTCTGCTTCTCTGCTTACAAATTTCTCGGAGTAGCTTTACTATTTTAGCAAATATATTACGCTGTGCCTTGCTCCCATAATGCTTTCAAAACTTAATTTAGACCTATATTTCCGTCTAGAACTGAAAACTATACCTAGAGTACTGCCAAGAGAAACGCTGATACTAATAAGATAAAAATATCTTTCTCCTGGACTGAATAAAAGTAAAAGTGATATTGCTACAAACTGGGCGTAAATAATATTTACTAGAAATATTAATTATTCAATGGAACCGTGTACCATTTACCCAACTCTAAATGGATAACTGAAAAGTATAAAAAAGTAATAGTTTAACAATTGACGAGTACTAAGGAGGATACGATACAGGTATTTTAAATTTTACGTAGTTTCTAAAATAAACTCAAACGAATATTGACCTAATTTAACTAACTTCTTTAATAAACAATTTTATATGAATAAATCTTGTCACAATATAGGCGAAAGAAGGCTAGAACAATTTGATTGTAGGTTTGCTTATGTGAGAAACACTAGTTGTCTATATTCTATTAGATGTGCTATATACATACTCGTACATACAATACAACCATACAACATACAACCATAGATAGACAGACATACAAATCAGCATCATTGATCATTTTGATCAAACACCAGATCAATGAATTTAACTGACAGGACATATTGTATAGGGCTGAAGCTATGCCCGTCAGTATGGGCCTATATTAATGAATTAATATCTAGGATTGCTTCAATCATTGGGCATAATTTCATATAAACCCAATCTATCTTCAATTAATAATTATTGAAAATGTGTTCATGATAATGTTGTTATTCAAATGATGTGTAGCCGGAAATAAATGTTTCCATATTTTTCTCAGTAACAAAATATGTTTCTAGCTAAAAGCATGTGTGATTGGTTGGTGGCTGTTTGTTTCTTATGTATGTGTTGTTGTTGTTTGTGTTTATGAACTAAATATCTCAGAAATGAAAAATTATATGTTTTTTGTTTGCGTTTTTCTCTTCTCCAACAATTTTCTTTAAATTTCACCGTACTATCTCCACAGGGATATTTGAAACATTTTCCCAGGAAAAATTATTTTTGGAAGGTTCCGGAAGTAGCAGCAATTTCCTCTGAAGAACCATTTCTATACAAATACATGGTTCTAGCACATATGTTAAACATTATTAAACTGGAATTCCAAGTGAGCGTTCAAGTTCATATTT